>CM076578.1:1332281756-1332424420 GCA_034641835.2 Pinus albicaulis
CTTCAGGAACCAACAAATGTGAGGGAAGTTGTAAATGTGAAAAAAATTATGTTGACCTAATTTGTAGACTTCTTCAAAATTATGGAATGGTGCCATTTTCAGATGTGGTAAATCCCATAATAAGAAATGGCCACATTGGATGCAGACATTAAATATAAAACCTTGTGGACATGGCATGTATTCTAATAAATTACATTGCAATTATGACCATGGGCCTCCATGGGTTATAGGACCTCAGTATGTTAGTATTGATGATGAAAGAGAGATGGCAACGATAAGTATGCGTGGTCCTAGTTTGTATGGTGGATGTATTCAAACCAAGGTTGTCATGTCAATGAACCTAGGTTCTGACATGGTAAACATGGATCTAGTTTTCACCCAATTTCATTCCATCATACTTTGTCAAGACTCAAGAGGACATAATGGTCCTTCAACTTATAATAGGGTTTCTTTTGAGGTTATAGATAAATCTTATCCAAAGCAAATGGATTTTTGGGCTCCAAGAGATATGGATATTTTAAATGATAACAATTATATGTTTATTTCCCAAGATTCAAATGTAGGGATACATTTTGTGGATTTTACCAATAGATAGAGTGAGAGAAATAATCCATGAGGAGAATCTATTGGTCATTGTGATTAGGGAAATACTTGTATATAATAAGGTTGTTTAGGTTCAAATCAAAGATGGTGTTGATTCTTGTAGCTCCTCAGTTGCTGGTAGTTTTTAAGGTAGGAATTTCGGTTCTTCAAGGGTAGGGTCCTTCAGCTTAATTGAATATTCCTTGGTCCTATCACCCTTGGTATATACTTCATCTGCACATCCCAGGCTGGTGCAGCACATTATCACCTAGATAAGGATTCATCAAAGACCAAAGCATCTATATCTTGCAGGGATTCATCGAGTTTCTCAGTTCCTCCTACCAAACCAAACGTCATCATGAAATAATCGGCCACTGTATCCCAGTGATGAGTGCGTTGGTGTAGCTCTGCATCCAAATACCAGTTGGTGGGGATTGGTCCTAAGGTATGAATAAACATATGGAGCCATTCATTCGATGTTTTTTCATTCCATACTTCCATCCAGATAGGAAAGTGCTTTCATGGATCCCCTCAACCCGAGAAGAGTTCCATGGGTGGGTTGACTGGAGGATCGAATCGTAGGATCATAATTTTTCAGCATTCCTCCCAATCCTAAAAAAGATTCCTTATGAGTTTCCCACCACCGCGTAGGGGTCGCGCACATAGCCAAGTCAAGGGCCCAAAACCTTCGTTCTTCAGGGAAATTCGCTTCAAATTCTTTAAGAAAGTCCTTAATAATACCAGAACCATAAAAGTAGGGCATTTATCTTACCTTTGAGGAGATGCATCGAAAGCTATTTGTGATCTTAAGGCACCATAATGCAGATACATCATGCAACCAGCTGTGTTAATTTTCTATATCTCCATCTGAGTCTGAGAGGCATTCGTTGTCTTTTTCCCAACATATCATGGCACCAGTCATGGGGTTGATACAATCATCATCCCGGGCAGTTAATTTGTAAATGTGATCAACATCCTCCTCCTCACGCACTAGTCCGGTATATCATTCACCTTCTGCTAGATCCAGGGGGTCTATTACCTGTGTACCCCCGTTTTCAAAGATCATACTTATGCTTTTCAAATTGATGATACCTCCCATCTCAATAGCCCAATCCAACCCTAAGAGCGCAGGGTAAGGGTCCGCATCATCCATAATTTGGATTACTTCAAAATCCACATAGACTCTAACTCCTACAATGTCCACCGCAACCTTCGACAATCGTCCTAGTGGAATGATATTTTGTTGATTAATCATATACAACTGAATAGTGGACCATTCCAGCTTAGGTTCTCCCATCCTTTCCCGATTGGCTACAGTGCCCCCTAGGCACCATTTTTCTTCACTATTGCTGACCATCTACACCCCTGCCAAAGTCGATGAAGTTTATGCATTTCCTCTCCTCGTGCCCGCGAACCAAAAATAAAAGTGATTGTTCTTTCACCGTAGTAATTTTCCATTAAAAAGCTAAAAATAAGAATATTATGTGGCTCCAATCCAGCACAGAAACAGGAAGGTCCAAGGTTCGATTCTTCAGATGTCCATGGTATTCCGTTGAAAGAGGGAAGGGGATCTCGAAATCCGGAAAAATTTGAAAGTGTTGAGTTTGATTCCAAGGGCCATAAATAAGTGTTGCGAATGTGTGGCTATGTTATTTATGAGATTTTTATCAACATCTCTCTTTCAGACAGCTGGAAATCATTTCGTATGTGATACTGTCACGTTGTACAGATGCATAGTATTTAAGGGTTTGGTGCCACTGAATGCTCGGGGGCAGAGAGGTTGAATCGAGTAGATTTACTTTCAATGTCATATTTTGAGGAAAATAAATTTGAAACTTGGATCCTTAAGTTGTACTGTTATAAAATTTCATTGTTCAGAACACCCAAACATTCCTTTTAGGCATAGCTTGGAAGGAGAGTTGAAAATATGTGTAGAATTTAAATGAAAGGAATGATAAAAAGGTTCCTAGAATATCTTCCGAGTTGGACTGATATGGTGATTGTGTTATAATTTTGGTACCAACCATGAGGATATCAAAAAGAGAGCATGTGGCCAGGAACCGTTCTCCTAGTATTACATATGCAGGGAATGGGAAGACAAAGATCTCTGAAAAACCATGCAAGGTTCCTCCAATAGAAGAAGTTGAAAAGTTAAATATTACTAAGATGACAGACACTGTAGTGGATGGTGACAAAAATAATATCTGCATCAAAAATATTAGATGCACGTAGGTACAGAGAATCTATGTCAAAAAAGTTTAAGGTTATCATAAGGGAGCCAGAAGAAGGAGAAAGCACAAAGAATCAGGTAAGTGATGCTTCCACTGCCATTGATAGAAGTGCAATAAGAAATAAGAATATAGAAATTGGGGAGCATGTGACACTGCAGCTAGATTCATTGGACAATGATGAAAGGTTGCAAGATTTGGAACAAAACACAGAAAGTGGGCTCAGTGTTTCAAGACAAGTTGGCACAGATAATTGTTTGACTGTGTTTGAGAAAAGTAGTTAACAGAGGGAATTCACTCGAATAAATAGAAATTAAAAGAATCAAGCTGAATTGCTGCAGGACTATGTGCCTACTCCAACAACTGTCAAATCCCCAGCTAAAGTTGTTGGTGCTCATAATCAAACTTCAGGGCTTAACGTCACTGAATTAGAAGGTTTGGAGGACCAACAAGGGGTTGAGAATGGTCAACATAAAAAAGAGAAAGTTCCCAGAAGTAGTAGGATGCATAACAAGAAAAATATACAACAAGATTTAGTTAAAGAGAGTTACTCAACTCCTGAGAGAATATTTGGGAAAATGTACAAGTTTAAAGTTCTAGAGGACACAAATGGCACTAGTACAGATGATGGTGTTCAAACTACAGGTTTCACAGTTGTTGTTAGAGACCATGAAATAAATTTGACAAGTCTAAAGGTTTCAAGAAAAGGACAACATGATGTTGTACAAAATCAGGTTAAAGGATGTATCCAATATATAACTAGCAGTCAAGAAGGTGGTTCACGTGAATTTCTTGAAGAAACATCCGGAGAAAAGAGTTATAAAAAGAAGAGAAAAAGGAGCATATGATAGAAAGGAGATGTCGACAGGGACAAGAAAGAAGGCAATTTTATTGATGATTTTGGCATGGATCTTGTTGTTTTTGTTCCTATTGGGGACAAAGGTGAAATGCAGTAGCATGGGATGAGTGAGGATCAACATACCAAGGAATGGGCTCAATGTATCAAATGAAAAAAGTGGAAGAGGATAGAGAATATTCAAGTATGTAGGAAGTCTTGGTATTGTGATGACAATGCATGTCATGCTTTGAATGCTACTTCTGCTGCATCACAGGAGTAAACTAAACAAGGTCTTTCTAATTCTTGCGTGCACATTGAACCAAATACAAATGTTGATGACCATGTGGAATCACGTGCTTGTTTTCAAAGAAATGAATCTTCTGCTAATATGTGGAAATGTAGGAGTGGGGCAAGAATCTGCTATTGGAGATTCTGAGTCAGATGAGAATAACATAAGCAATGATTCGGAACCAAAGACAATTGTTTGGGCTGAGATAGAAAAGGGAAAATGGTGGTCTGCTTTCACTGTGCTAAAGTTTGATAGTATGCAGAAAAAAATTTCATCTACACATGATGGGTTGGCATTAACTCAGCTCATTTACTCTGTGGATTCAAGGGAGGAACCCAAATTTATTAAGGCAAGGTCTTTTTGTATGTTTTGGGAGAAATATGAAGAAATTAAAAATATGTGTAAATATAAGAAATTTTTAGATGTTGTTACCAAAACTCATCAGTTGTATCATAATTGTTTGCCAAAGGACCCACCTATATGTTCAGTCGTCTTGCAAAGAAGTTATTTGGAGTCATCAGGACAAGTTGAGGAACCATTTAGTTCTTTGCAGGAGGACAAAGCTACTGTAAATTGAGATAAATATGGAGGAGATGACTCTGCTATAACTCAAAAGGGGGCAAAAAGGTTGAGAAAGAATGTTCCAGGGTTTGACAGCCGTCGGATCTGTTTAGAGGATTATGAAGATGAGGGCACTTTGGACCTTAACAGAATGGTTGGTGGAACAGAGGTAAGCAAAGAATATGCTAACATTGAGGAACCATCTGCTGTGCATATAAGTGGTTTTGTTGCGAAGTCTTCCACAGACTGCTATAATAATGTGTGCCAAGTTTGTAAAGAAGGCGGGGAGCTGTTGAGAATGCATGAGATGACGGAGCAGGTGGAAGAAGTCGCCTTCACTAAGTGGGCCCGCATGCTATTTTTAGCGCAAAGTCTATTTTTAGACTATGTCTATTTTTAGACATATGGATCATGGTCTATGAGTTGCAGGATGCTATTTATGGATGATTGGTCAAGTTGGTAAAAATAGATGGACCTCTATTTTTAGACATTGGGCGAAGTCTATTTTTAAACTGCCAGTCTAAAAATAGATCAGTTGAATATTATTAGCCCTTAATAATATTTGGACTATAAAAATTATCTTATCCTCTTGGAGCACTTCAGTTTGATGCTTGGATGTGGCACATGCAGCTGACAGAAGGAATTACGCTATTCCTAGGGTCTAAGTGGAGCTATTGCATGATGACTTCAGTTAGAACTCATGTGAGTGAGTTTGGTGGAGTTGATTGAGGAGTTGATGGAGTTGTGTTCAGTTTAACTGAGTTAAACATAGTTGAGCTAGTTGTATCTAGTCTAACTGATTGATACACTAGTGAAAGTGGTGTGAATTAATTAATAATTAATTCACTAATTAATCAACTAATGAACACATCAGTTAACTTCAGTGCATGGACAGTTTTAGTGGAGATCAGTGATGGAGGTAGGTGAAAGAGCAGGTTGACTATCAGTTGTGACTATACTGGTGCATGAGATTTACACACACATTGATGGAGATGCCAATGAGGATTGCGCAGTACATATTGGTGGGATTTGAACCTTGATCTCATGATTATCCATATTCACTAGTAAAAAATGATGAAATTAGTGACTAGGTGACTAAAAAAGTTAGTCACCACAATTATTTCAAGTGAATTACTACTAAATTTGAGCAATTTTAAGTGACCGAACTAAAAATGACTAACTTAAATGACTAATTTAGTCTAGGGATAAAATATACAACTAGATAATAAGTGACTAAACTAAAAACGAAATGACTAATTAGTCATTTAAGTTAGTCATTTTTAGTTTGGTCACTTAAAATTGCTCAAATTTAGTAGTGATTTACTTGGAATAATTGTGGTGACTAACGTTTTTAGTCACCTAATCACTAATTTCATCATTTTCTACTGGTGCACATGGCACTGAGTGAGTGATTGATGACTACCTAAAGGACTTAAACCAAATTAACCGTGGAGGTTAAAACAACAATTGAAAAAAAAACATTAACACACACATGATAATTCACACTAGAATTCATCCTCTCATCGTCAAGAGTTGATGAATAAAATGTTAATTCTTTGATGAAACCAATGAAACCAAGAAGATACGTACTCATCAACCCTTACTTAATGAAGTAAAGAAAGTCTTCACAAGGAGGATGTGTATTTCATCCAAGTAAAGATTGAAAGACATGCTCTTTTTTTATTTCAAGGAAAACTTTATGGAGAAACTTGAGATCGACAACTCATTAGAGTGACTTGAGCTACACTTGAGATGGACTGAAATGATTTCCATTAATTTGCAACCCAAGAGTATATTCAATATGTTGTAAGTCTATAGTAATAACATACGATTTATCAAGGGTCAAGACATCTCTAAATACACTTGTGGGGTTTTCACATTCCTTGGGGAAACTACCCTTCTAGATTAATGAAAGTCATGTTCTTTTTCACTTCTAGGAAAAGTTTATAGAGAAACCCAACACTAGTAATTAATCAAAGTGTTTTGAGGTACAGTTGAGATGAAATGGAATTATTTCCACTATAACCCAAAAGTATATCCAATATGCTACTAGTATACGCTAATAACATGTGATTTATTAAGAATGGTCAAGACATTATGAGATACACTTGTGTGGTGGTCCTACTCCTTGGAGGCTTCTACGCCCTTTCCATTGTTATAAAGATAAGACAAATATCTCAGTAGAAATTTGAACCTAGATAGGGGAAATAAAGAACTAAAAAAATACTACAAAATTGATAATAACTAATTAAGCCAACCAACCTATTACTCTTTTTCCCTTAATAATCCTTTTTACCCTAATTGATTACTTCTCTTATTAAAATTTCTCCACAAAATTCTCTTAAAAAACCCCTTATTGTAGAATTTTTTCTACTATAAATATTACCTCTTCCTTATGTATATATAGTGATGGTCCCTTTTTACACATAAAAGTTTTATTTTTCCACATCGCTCAAATAAAACACACATTCAAATTTTGTTCAAAATAAACAATAAATGATACCCATATTTGAAAATAGGACAAATAAGGACCGTGGACATTATTTGTCAAAGCCATTAACACAAAGAGACTCCCGCCATCAGAAATAGAGTTTAATAGCTTTCAAAAGTCACGCCCTAATTTTTTCCTTACGAAAACGCAATCACATTCAAAAATTCAGGAGAGTGGCGGGAAGCGGGAAGAATGAGGGCAATATTGGCATGCCCACGATGCACCCACGATGCACAATTCAGGGGACAACACAGTCGTATTTGAGGAGACTATTTTACTTCTGCCAAAGAATTGATAAACTCACGCCCTCATTCGTGCCTTTTCTGAAGCCGCAATCACATTAAAAAATTCAGCCCACTACGTCTATGGAGAGTGGCGGGAAGAATGAGGGAAATGGCATGCCGGCGATGCACAATTCAGGAGACAACGCAGTGGTATTTGAGATTCGAGAATACTATTTTGCTTCTGCTAAAGAACTGATGAGACTAATGGTGCAACGAAATAACCCATTGCAGATCATTTTGGCGAGTCCATAGTAAGATAAATGACCATTAGGGCTTTCAGGTTTGAGGATCAGTTCTTGAAGAAGAACTTAGACTTTATTGACAAAAATTCGAGCCCCTTTTTCCACAGTTTCTGAGCCACTGAATGGTTGATTTAGCGTCTAAAGGTGCTAAATGCAACTTTTCTTTGCTCCTCTGCTCTTGCTATGGTTCTACTCCCACAGGGCAGCTTCAATCCTGGTATGAACAATGAAACTAATTGTCAACTGTGGGTGATTTCTGTTGTTACTGAATGTTTTTATGTATAAGATGATCATTCCTAACAATTTGAACTGATGCAGGTTTCATTGGGATGGCCTTCTTTTCCGATCTATCATTAATGAACAGATTGTTTTCTGAAAGTATACAAAAACAATTTACATTTGTGAACTACATTGTTTCTGTAGAACACATCAAACAATACATGCACATTCCTAGTGAGGACCCAAATGTTATAGAATATTATAGACCACCGGATAATGGAGAAATTTGTGGCAAGATGGAGTACCTAGCACAAACTGCCCCATGCCATCAAGAAATAATTTTATGTACAAGTTCCAAGTGAAGGACGAGATGGGTAGCTACTATTACTTCCATCATTGTATCTGCAGAAAGCTGCAGGGGGCTTTGGAGGACTAAGTGTAGCTTGCAGGGCCCTGATCCTTGTTCCATTCCCTCAGCCTGATGGTGATATAACTCTGCTTATAGGTGACTGGTACACAACCAAAATTTCAGTAAGTTATTAATCCATCCCTAAAACATGTACATCTCTTGGAATTAAAGAGTCTTGCTATGTTCAAATTCAGCCTGTCCACCAGAATGTTCTCTTGCAATGCATCAATCTCTGACTATATTCTATCTTTTGGCAGATCCTTAGAAGAACACTTGATGTGCACAGATCTATTGGTAATCCTGATGTTCTTCACATTAATGGTCGCGGGTTACCAAATGAAATAGCAATTACAGTGGAACAAGGTACTTATCACTGATCTATATAGGTAGTTTATTAGATTTAGTGGTGTGTCTAGCCTTTCAACGATTCACAAGATCCTGTTTATTTTGATTTTATCTCATGGCTATTGAATCCATTGCTTCTTCTCTTAAGATGTATCTAAAATGACCCATCTTTTCATTAAGTTTTTTTTGTGCCAATCTTTCAAAGTGATAACAAATGAATTCGAGATAATGACTATGCACCCATTTAGTTGGGATGCATTTATTTGATTAAAGGGAGTTTGAGAAGTCATTTTTAGGAATATCATGATGTGAGAAGTAAATACTATGTTTAAAGCTACAATCTTGTGAATAAATTGAAAACAAAACATGCAACAAGTTTTCAACAACATGGTAACAACTCATCCTCTTACAATGATCACAATCATGCAGAGACATTTCACACATGCTAAATATTTTCCAATCCATATGAATATCTGTAAGAAAATATAATGAATCAAGCACAATAGGGTGGAAAATACTATCACAACTTGAATTTTGCCAATGTAAGGATTCCAATGCAATCCTTTAGCATAGGCACAAAATATTTCATGAATCCAACACAATTCACAACCCAAGCCCCAAAACTGACTCAGGATAGTTAGTGCATAAATAAACACATAAATCCTCTCTTTACAATGCTAGTCCTCCATCGAACCTAAAACTACCATGGCATATGCATCTAGTTCTCCTCCTAGATAGAAGTACCAAACGTCCAAAATTCTAGAAGCACTTATTGTGAACAATTGAGGGGCCAGACTCATCATATTCTGATTTTGAAATCCACATTTGCAATACACATAACAAGTGCAGATTTTTAGGCGAATCCAAAACTTTTTCCTTGATAAAAAAAAAATATTTTTCAAAATTTAATTTTATCAAATTGGTCTTGATGTCATTCTTATTATGCTGGGCCAACTGTTGGGGATCTTGTTGTGGTGGAATTGTGTTTTTGATACAATCTCCCACCCTATTATCCTCCAATAATATCATGATCCTCCCTTTCCAACAGACGATGTTAGAGGCTCCTTCTAAACATTGATCTACTCTCAATACTTGGTAGGCCATCCTGCTTCCCACAAACAACCTTATAGTCCATTTGTAGGTGAGGAAAAAGAGAAAGGAAAGAGACCCGAATAACTGATATAGGTCCATAGACAAATAGATCAGTCACTTTAAACTCAGTATGGGACTCCCTGTGGGATCTCATGAGTGAAACCCTTAGTATGGGACTCCTTTGTAGTCCTTTACCATTTACCGGTGAAACCCTCAGTATGGGACTCCTTGCGGGCTCTCACTAGTGGTTTCTGCAAACCATAACTAGTGATGCTGTTCATAACACTATAAACATTTGTATTAAGGGTTATCCCAATAAATCTAGGGTTAACATGCATAGGTTTAGGGTTCGAGTTCCTCTGAGCATGGCTCATGTTCTGAAGCACGAGGCACACTTGATTTCTAAGGTGGTGGAGGCCTTTTATGACTAGGACGTGGAGTCCTTGAAGGCAACGTCTTGGATGGAGAAGGTTTTGGGCAATAAGGAAATGGTGGATGTCTCTGTGACGATGTCAAGGACCATGTACGCTCAACTCATGCAACAAACCTTTCAGGCATCATGTTGCTATCAGATGCCGCCTCTATCATCTCCAAATTACAAGGAGGAGGAACTGGATATGAAGATAAGTTGTGGATGATGATGTGTAGCGATCACATTATTAGTTCGAAACAGAGAATCCAAAACTCGGATTGAGTGGCTCATGGGTTGCTGGAGTCCAAAGCTCGACACTAAAAGTAACAAGGAGTAGAGACATTGGATGGAAGGCATTGAGGAGAAGCTTAGAGAACAAGGGTTATTTTAGGGGTCTTCTTTAAGGATTGAAGGAGCATAAAAAGCGCATGGATGAAGCATTGGACTATTACAGAAATACCACACTCTTCTCTAGAGTCAGGTAAGCCTAATTTTTTTTCACATGACACAGATGATCCATATGATGCACTACCACCTCAATTTAAGTACGCATTATCAACAATGAGAACAGTTCATAAACAAAAGAAATTCTTTTATTATTCTATAACTGGAAACCTATTTTTTCTACATGGATGGTAAACTTGGAAAGAATATCTACCCACCCATTTGAGCGAAGAACTGGTACCTTGCCAGCACCATACCATAATATGTTGGTAGGTTAAATAATTCCTTTATTTATTCGTAAACGGGAACCTATTGTTTTTACATGGATGGTAAACCTGGTAAGAAGCTCTACCCACCCTCAACACATTTGACCGAAGAATTGGTACGTTGCCAGGACCATACCATAATTTGAATACGTCAATATTATTCAATATATTCAAGAGCCACACCTGGAAAACCTCATGCAAGGGAGGACTCAGGAGCATGCCTGTTAGGATTTGAAACCGTGTCATTGTCACAAAAACTTCTTTAAGTTTCCACTAGTCCAGAGCTTGATGTACAAAGCAACATAAGTTCTTGTAATCGAATTCAAAATTGTATGCATGCTTCTCTAATATTGTTAGCATGGGGGTTGTTAAGTTCAATTTGTGTCTACAGGAGGGAGGCCAAACACACATACATGTGTGCCTCCAAGTTCTATCGATAAAAAATATATGAGTACAATGAGCATATTATGCAAAAAGGGTGGATAGCACAAAGGCTTTTGCCATAGAAACATATAAAGGGCAGGTGACATTGGGACTAAGTACTAAAACATGCTACCTATGAGCTAGTGAATCCTGTGATTTACAAAACATCTTTGTACAGACACAATAAAATTGCACCCCTTAATGAAGACACATGCCTTCATGCAAGAGTGCAGCATGAGCCTGGAAGTGAAACATAAATCAAACTATTCCTTTGTAACTTTTCAGGCATCATGCGAAGGAGTGACATATGTCTCGTCAGGAAGCACAACTAACCTATATTACCTATAAAATGATGAAAGGGTGTGAGGGGAAACACCACACCCCCACAGGATATGTAGACTTGAGACCACTGAAGTCCAACAGACCCTAGCCAACAAGAGCACCCTTGATGGGCCACAACAAGTCAGCAATGGCATGGGAGTGGCAGAAAAGGGTTATTTCCAATGCCTTGCAAACATCACACACACCAGTAGGCAAATTGAAACTGAGAAAGCCTTCTGCACTAAAGAAATTGTGTTGTGGCTGGAAGTAAAGAGCATCATGGCTTTTTCCCATTGCACACAGAAAATTGAAACTGATATGAAAAGAAAAATGATATCAGCTCTGCCATATCAGGACAAGACAGATAAGGTCAAATTAAAATGGTTATAAAATGAAAATCAATAGCGCATCTTCCATATCAGGATTCAGGACAAAGCAAACAAGATAAAATCTTCAACAGTCTCTAGGTTGGTTAGCCTTTGCAAGAGATTATTTAGTTTTGGAACCTTCTCCCTTAATGATGTCCACATGGTTATGTTATGAAACGTTGTATTTAACTCTAACCTCCCCAGGTCTTGAGTTAAGTTTGTCAAAGTGTGTGGCTGTGTTATGATGCGAATGAAATCTACATTTTTTTATTGATGTATGACAAATCATGGCCGTGTTCAGTTTGAAAAATAGCAAGGTGTGATCAAAGATGTTCACTTACTCTCCTATGTCAGTAGTCATGATTAGAGATTCCAATCAAATAGTTGATAAACTTAGTAACGATCCAATTTCAATTAAAACTACACGACCAAAATGGAGTATGTGATTGATATTTTGTATACTTCTTCGAGATAGGGAAGCATAATTCATTCCCTAAGGTTCTTTAAGATGGCTCTATTTCCTATTATGCTTGGTTTCTTGTGATAGTGACCAATGTGAAGCACTCAATTTCTTTGTGAAACATAGAAAAGTATGTTTAATGGAGCAAACAATATCTTACTTTGTGAAACATAGAAAAGTACGTTTCGTGGAAAACCTTCAAAGGAAAAAACATTTTATGTTTATTTGTTGATTCAAAACAAATTCAGGCAATTCACTCTAAGGATAAAGATAGTATGCACTATGACTTGTTATTTACTTATCATGATTCTATTTTTAACAAGAAAGGAAATTATTTAGTGTAGTTTTAAATAAATGTTCAATGTTGAAATCTGAATGTAGTCATTGGCAAATGACAGTTAAACAAACCAATTTCTAAATGATGCCTTGCAAGATTAAGGTCTTTGCTATTGTTTTTGATATAATGAAAGATATATACTTCAGTAGGTGCAAAAGGCTTAAAATTGGAAACTTGAGCACTGAAACCTGCTAGTTAAATTTTCCAATCTTTTATTAACCTGTTTTTCTAGAGATTGATTGTGTTCTTGGAGAGTTATATTTTTTTGAAGGATATGTACAACTTATTCTTGTCATCTTTAGTATACGATTTAAGAAATAGACTCTGTTCTTTGGTGCGTGGCCATTACAACAAGTACTTGTTTTCACTTTCGAAGGAATAGGTATGAAAGATAAGTTTTCTTATTTGATTTTGATATGATGTTTTTCTTTTGTTTCAACAAAGTAATGCATGCTCCGGTTGAATGCATTGATGAAATTTTGTCCTTGCCCCATTCCTCATCCGATTTTGTGGGTTTGGACCTTCCACCGGATGATGATGATACATGGCTTTACAATGGAGAAGAGGATATGACTGCTGCCATGCTATAGAGACAGAAGGAAATAGATTCATATGAGAGAGATTGACTTAAGTAGAAGCAATCAAAGAATCCTACAGGGAATTACTCTACCTCAAGAGAGACTATGAATGATTTTAATGTGGAAGATGTAGTGAAGAATATGTAGGAATTTGTGGATAAATTTCAAGTTATGAAGGAGCTGAAGTTCCAGGAAATGGGTAGTGCTAGTTAATATGTTTCTTGCATGTGATTGGTTGTTCTATTGCTAAATATCATTCAATTTAACTAGAAACATGCATAAAGAAATAATCCTTCCAACCTCTATAGTTTCAACATAGTTCTTTGGGCACTTATGTCTTCTAGATAGGGCTTCCATTTATGGATAGGAGTTTTTCTTATGCAGAAATAAAAACTGTGTATCCTTATCAAAGCATTAGTATACAACACATGCCCTTATGTGCATTGGTCCTTGGATGTTCTCATGAACCAAAAAAATATTGCCTGGATGTTGTAGAAGAATTGACATTTTTCAGCAGAGAAAGTTGAGAATATCTTTTAGCTTGGATTCATCTCTTTGACAGCTACTATAGATTGGTAATGCAAGGCCCGTGTTGGTCGATGTTTTCAACATATCATGGATCTAGCATCATTTACAATTTTTCCATGTAGGTGAAATATAAACTAATGTAACAATAGGAAGGTGTTGTAAAAAATAAGGTGATACAAAGGGAACCATTGTCAAATTTAGCTTTTCAAGGTATCAAGCATTATACTTCCTTGTTAGTCAGATGTGATGTTTTGCTGTAGGTGAGGATTGCAGTCCCAAGCACAAGAAGAAGAAGAAGAAAACACGGGGCAATGATGTCGAAGAGGAAGAAGAAGAACAAAAGGAAGAGAAAGAAGAGAATCCCAATGCAGTTTCTAATTTCAATATCTCGGAGCCACTGAGGCAGAAGCTCAAGTCCAAGGGGATTGAGTCACTCTACCCCATCCAGGCAATGACCTTTGAGATTATCTTCAATGGCTCGGACATGGGTGGTCGAGCTCGTACAGGCCAGGGTAAAACATTGGCATTTGTGTTGCCTATTGTGGAGTCGTTAGCAAGTGGTCCAAATGCCAAAGGTAGGAATACAGCCTATGGGAGGGCCCCCAGTGTGATTGTGTTAGTTCCAACAAGGGAGGTTGCAAAATAGGTCCATGTTGACTTTGAGGTTTATGGTGGAGTTGTTGGCCTTCTTTCATCCTCTGTATATGGAGGTGCTCCCTATGGTCCACAGGAATATGCATTGTGTAGAGGCGTGGATATCATTGTAGGTACACCTGGGCGCATTAAGGATCATATTGAAAGAGGGACGTCGAATTTGAAATCCTTGAAATTTCGTGTCTTGGATAAGGTTGATGAAATACTGAACACGGGCTTTGTAGAACATGTTGAGACCATTCTTGGAAAATTTGAGGATAAAAGCAAGGTTCAAATGCTTCTTTTTAGTGCAACAATGCCATATTGGGTATAGAAGATTGCATCAAGGTTCTTGAAACATGACAGAAAAACTGCAGATCTTGTGGGAGATGATAAGATGAAAGATAGTAGAGGTGTGAGACACATTGTTCTTCCTTGTTTCTATTCAGCAAGACCACAAGTTATACCAGATGTTATTCGCTGCTATAACAATGGGGGAAGTGTGATTGTTTTTACTGAGACAATTTATAACACATCTGAACTCGTTGGATCTTTTCCAAATGCTCGTGTTTTGCATGGAGATATACAACAATCACAACGTGAAATGATTCTTGCTGGATTATGTTCGGGAAAGTTTGCACTCCTAGCTGCGACTGATGTTGCGGCATGCGGTTTGGGTATCAATGATGTCCATCTTATAATTCAGTGTGAACCACCAAGATATGTGGAAACATACATTCCTACGTAAACTACCAACGAAGACTCTAAGTACAGTATGGATTGAGACCCCTACCTTGCCCTATGTTATTCAAACGAGACTTCTTCTACAAGCCTCCATAGAGAAAGTCCTTGTAGGATTTCAAAGGCTTCTTGACTTCTTTATTCAATGGCCATCTCTACCCATCAACTCCCCCCTTTAGGTACTCTTTAAACACACCAAGGTCACTTCCTATCATCTAAACATGACTTGAGCCAAGTGAGTAGAGAGAATGTCTATATGCAATACATCTATGCACGTGGTCATTTGTTGGAAAAGAGTTTTGCAAAAAAATCTAGAAAATATGGAAAAATATTATTTTTTCGTAAATATTGCATTTATATCAAGGCAATGCATGTTTTTCCTCGCACTAGTGAGTCAAATTCAACAAGAAGTTCAAAACTCATTAAGTACTTATGTGTCAAACTTTGACAATTAAGCAATCATAATTCAAACTAATGTCAATGAGTAATCCAAAAGACATCCATAAGGATCATCTTCCTAATGTGATGATACATTTTTAAAGTGTATGATATCAATTGACCTATGTTCAAGTATGAATAATCCAAACAAGTCTCTTTTAATTTGGAATAATATTTTCAGTAACATTCCTCTATTTTATGAAGATAAACCTATTTTGCAATAAATAGACGCAGAATACAATTTATAACAAATTGCACTTATCAATAAAGTTTCTCCTCTGTTTCTCCTCTGTTTTATTCCTGTGTAAGAAAGCCTCCTATCCATAAATGGTAGCCCTGTCTAGAAGACATAAGTTCCCAAATAACTGTGTTGAAACTATAGAGGCTGGCAGGATTATTGCTTTATGCATGTTTCTGCTTACATTGAATGATATTTAGCAATAGAACAACCAATCACATGCAAGAAACATATTAACTAGCACTCAGCCATTTCCTGGAACTTCAGCTCCTTCATAACTTGACATTTTATCCACAAATTCCTGCATATTATTGGCTACATCTTCCACATTAAAATCATTCATAGTCTCTCTTGAGGTAGAGTAATTCCCTGTAGGATTCTTTGATTGCTTCCGCTTAAGTCGATCTCTCTCATATGAATCTATTTCCTTTTGTCTCTCTAGCATGGTAGCAGTCCGATCCTCTTCTCCATTGTAAAGCCACATATCATCATCATCCGATGGAAGTTCCAAACCCACAAAATTGGATGAGGAATGGGGCAATGACAAAATTTCATCAATGCACTCAACTGGAGCATGCATTACTTTGCTGAAACAAAAGAAAAATATCATATCTGACTAACAAGGAAGTCTAATGCTTGATACCTTGTGAAGCTAAATTTGACTGTGGTTCCATTTATATCACCTTATTTTTGACAAGCACCTTCCTTTTGTTACATTAGTTTATATTTCACCTACATGGAAAAATTGTAAATTATGCCAAATCCATGATATTTTGAAAACATCGACCAACATGGGCCTTGCATTGCCAATCTCTAGCAGCTGTCAAAGAGATGAATCCAAGCTAAAAATATATGCTCTGCTTTCTCTGCCGGAAAATGTCAATTCTTCTACAACATCAAGGCAATATTTTTCTAGTTCATGAGAACATCCAAGGATCAATGCACATAAGGGCATGTGTTGTATAATACTGCTTTGATAAGGATACACAATTTTTATTCCTGTGTAAGAAAACCTCATATCCATAAATGGTAGCCCTGTCTAGAAGACATAAGTGCCTAAAGAATTGTGTTGAAACTATAGAGGTTGGAAGGATTACTGCTTTATGCATGTTTCTGCTTACATTGAATGATATTTGACAATAGAACAACCAAGCACATGTAAGAAACATATTAACTAGCACTCACCCATTTCCTGGAACTTCAGCTCCTTCATAACTCGACATTTTATCCACAAATTCCTGCATATTCTTGTCTACATCTACCATATTAAAATTTAAAATCATTCATAGTCTCTCTTGAGGTAGAGTAATTCCCTGTAGGATTCTTTGATTGCTTCCGCTTAAGTTGATCTCTCTCATATGAATCTATTTCCTTTTGTCTCTCTAGCATGGCAGCAGTGATATCCTCTTCTCCATTGTAAAGCCATGTATCATCATCATCCGGTGGAAGGTCCAAACCCACAAATCAGATGAGGAATGGGGCAAGGACAAAATTTCACCAATGCATTCTTAGTATGGTAAAAGCATATGTTGTTGTATGCATAATCCTTCCAGTTTTAAGAATTAAGGTTGCAAAACCCTCTTGAGAGGACAGTAATGATCTTCACTTGAATTCTGTGTATCCTACAATCTTGGCTAGTTCTTTTGCAATGATATCCATAGGTGAAAGATCAGATTTCTTCACCAGATCCTCAGCTGATTGCCAAAAAATGGGAAGCACATTGTCACTGACACTCGTAATACTTTCTGCATCAGTTGAACCAGTAGCTTTAGCAACCCTCTCCTGGCTGAGGAGCAGATACATGCTCAAATTTTACACCAGCCTCCCTTTCTATCTGAGAAATCATATATTGCTTTCTATCACGCATTGAAAAACCTTTTATCCTTAGTAATGTTACTGTCTTTTATTGCACTCGGAGAACTGGTAAATCTTGATCAAGTTCCTATTTTTCGTGTGCCGGAGATTATAAATAATGGAATTATAGGACTTCTTTCATTTCATTCTGATCAGAGAAAATAGTCACTACCTGGCTTCGGAAAATATGTTCTGGTGTCGACGGTGTTACGACACAATACAGACTCTCTTTGGCTTACGACACAGATCTGATGGGCTTATTTTTGCGCAAATGTAGCCTTATCCTTTTTTACATGCCATTTGGCTGGGGCAGACCATGGCCAGAATAGAATCTTGGCAGATGGCTTAACTCACCGATCGTTCTTTAGCAACGCCCCAAATTTCTTTGAAAAATAACTGGAGTTAAAGTTTTGGAAAATGTTAATTATGATCGTTCACATCTATTGCTCAGCAATTGGTTGGCATGACTTCTACCTTCTGCAAAAGTACAGTAAAACTGTCATCAAAGAGTAGACTGACCCTTAAATTGTGGAATTTTGGGCAAAGCAGATTCTCCCTCTCAGGTAGAACCCACATTTTATCATTCCTTGAGCTTGATGGTTGTACTGCTTAAAACCCAGTTCCTCTTGGTTCAGGTAATGGTCAAGTAATTCTTCCACCAAAATCTTCCTTAGATTGAGCTCAGCCTCAGCCTTTTTTGACATGCCATTCCTGGACCACAGCGAGAATGGAACAAGGGCAGATGGCCTGGTATTTACTAGTAACTAAAGAATTGTGGATAATAGTAACTAAAGATGGCCTGGTTCCAGCATGGATAATAGTAAATACATACACCATATACAGCTTATACAAACAATTTGTAGAAAGATCCAAACTTATTTATTTTCTTGAAATCCCACTAATAATGCCAAAAAAAAACAGTTACAAGTTTTATTACAGGCTCCATAATTTCAAAAAAAAAAATTCCATGATCCAAAACATTAGAAAACATCTTAAACTTCCACCCCATTTCAAGGGCTTCAAGCCACTTCTTACCATTTTTCTAAACTTCAAGTATCACAAAGCCATTTTTGGATATTACAAAGAGGGTTAACTGTTTGAAGCCCATAAAAACACAAAAAATTGTATTTTTCTCTATGGTATAATGTTCAGTGCAACAATGAATTTGAGAAGAGGAGCCTATCTCATTTGAATCCCTTTGAACTTTGTGGTACATCTGAAGAATGAACATGAAAAATAAGGAATGCTTGGTCTAGGTCTGCTAAATCTTATTCCAGTAGACAATTTAAGAAATCAGAATGAACATATGCATACACACATCCATATATTTTATTATGTAGTAACATTCAGTTTTACACTACTAACATTAGCCTAAAAATAAATATAAGAAAAATATGCCACTTGACTGTGCCTCCAGTTACCCATAAGAATCACATGCAAGTTGAATTTGCCTCCAGTTTCCACTAGAAATGGAGGACCTGAAAGGTCATTGGAATAACTGGAATAACTAGACCATCTTATCAAATAATTTGCTAAAAACAACCATACAAACAAACTATATTTCTGACAATAAGTAGCTAGAACCATGGTTCAATGCTCTGAAACTCTTTAAAGCTATCTCTGCATAAATCAACCCCGGAGCTAGAATAAAACAGTCAGATTTCATATCGTGCTTCCAATGTAATTTTCTGCGTTGGGGTTCAAAGTGGCTAGGCAGTGAGGTTGACCTGGTGTTTCAAACAAGTTTTTCCACATTGTTATCAATAAATTAGTCTATCAATGGGTATTCTAACTTCAATATAAAAAAATGGAGCACGGGCATGGGGGTGCACAAATTAAAATGCCAGCTGAAACCTACATTGAGCCTTCATTTCAAGTAAGGGAAACCTTCTATAATCCACCACTTTCTGTTGATTTCTGCAGATCTGACATAAAAAATAATTCGTAGATATTATAAAAAGGAGTTATCACTGTATATCTATATATCCAAAAGTTAAAATGTTGTTCTGCATCCAGAGGCATTAACATTCAAACCCATGGCATGCCAAGATCACATTCAAACTCCTTAGCTCTCTCTTGCATGATACATTTACTAACACTGAGATCTTCTACAAAATCAAGTGTGGATTCTACATGACAAAGGGCATTACCTCGTTCATAGTACCCAATATGAATGATTTTAATGTGGAAGATGTAGCCAATAATATGCAGGAATTTGTGGATAAAATGTCAAGTTATGAAGGAGCTGAAGGTCCAGGAAATGGGTGAGTGCTAATTAATATGTTTCTTGCATGTGATTGGTTTTTCTATTGCTAAATATCATTCAATGTAAGCAGAAACATGCATAAAGCAGTAATCCTGCCAACCTCTATAGTTTCAACACAGTTCTTTGGGAACTTATATCTTCTAGATAGGGCTGCCATTTATGGATAGGAGGTTTTCTTACACAGGAATAAAAATTGTGTATCCTTATCAAAGCCGTAGTATAAAACACATGCCCTTATGTGCATTGGTCCTTGGATGTTCTCATGAACCAGAAAAATATTGCCTAGATGTTGTAGAAGAATTGACATTTGCCAGCAGAGAAAGCAGAGCATATCTTTTAGCTTGGATTCATCTCTTTGACAGCTGCTAGAGATTGGCAATGCAAGGCCTGTGTTGGTCGATGTTTTCAACATATCATGGATCTAGGATAATTTACAATTTTTCCATGTAGGTGAAATATAAACTAATGTAACAACAGGAAGGTACTTGTCAAAAATAACTTGATACGAAGGGAACCATAGTCATATTTAGCATCACAAGGTATCAAGCATTAGACTTCCTTATTAGTGTTCTGGTTCAAACAGGAATAACACTTTTGAGCATTTTGACAATGTTTGTTGAAGATAACTGGCAGCTAAGTCACTAGTAACTTGGGAAAGGAGCATACAAATGCGAGAACAGAAAAACATATTTAAATGTTTGGAATTAAATATGAGTGGACTGAGAACTAAAGAGACCTGGTTAGCTTAAATAGTCTCTATATGGAAAGGAGCAGAAAACAATGTCCCTATTCCATAAGATAATCAGGCAAGACATTTGCAAGCACTAGCAACTACTTCCAAACCTGGCACTCAAGGAACTTCCACAGTAAGACATGCTATTGATTCAACACAGTTAATTGAGTTGTATATTGCGAGTAATGACTATTTGAGAGATGCGAGCAATACACATAACAACTGCAGATCAGGGTGAGATAGCACATACTCTTTAAGGAAGTAGCCAATTCACCTGTTAAGAATACACCCTAAAAATGTGTACAGGATGGTCAACTTGGCCATTGTAAGTTACAACAAGCTCTAGCAAAGGAAGTGACCTTAAATAATGTGCTAAGGTGCCAACTAAAGGAGCACTCCTTCGATCTAGGTGATTCATCACTCATCCTAAATGCAAACCAATTACAATCTCAAAATAGAAATGCAGCTAAGGCTCCTTCTCCAATGACCCAACTATCTCTCCAAGGATAGGAAACAATGGTTAAGGGTTCAATAAATAAACTTAGTTTACTATAACTACCCCCCATAAATGCATCAACCACAAAATAAAAAATAAAACAATTACATTTGTTAGGAAATGAAGCAACCTAGGATTGTGTGCCAAGTGGAATCCCCTTTAAAACATACCTCTTGACCATGGCAAGGAGCTACACCCTACACAATGAGGCCCAACATCTTTTAGGCCAAAAAATGCTTCCCTAGAACAGTTCCCTCCTTGTACAAAGTTCAAACAAGTCAGATGAAGGTGAACACAAGGAATAATACGCTACTTGCTGGTTGTTTCTTTTTAAATCCACACTTAACTCTTTCTTAATTTGATGAGTATCACATTGGAGAAGCGGATATACCAACTAATGAAAATGACTTCCATTTTCTATTCTAGAATAGCAACAGTCTTATGCCAAATAGGCCTCAAAACCTTGCATCAGGTCACCAGCTAAGACTGCCCATCATATAGCATAATAGCTCTAAAGGAAAATTTTCCTATCATGAATAAACCACACCATGAGGAAGTACTTATGTGCTGTTTTATATTCATAGCAGTATATATCATGTTTTGCTGTAAAATTGTATATATCATGTTTTGTTGTAAAAGGTGTTTGTTGACAGATAGTCAGGGTCACTATCATCATATTTTTCCATGAGGCTTGAATTCCAACCATAAAATGTTCGTTCTTTGGAAATTCCAAGATCCACCATGGTTGCTCATAAGATGGTTTAACAATATATTGGCAGAATTAATGCTACGATGTACAATTGGTGGTACAACCCCATAAAATAGTAAAATACTCAACCTCAGCTGATCAACTGCTACAGGCTAGCCAAAAAAACTTGACTTTGGACCCATTTCAGGAGTCATTCAGACCTGTAGATACAATTAGCTGGCATGATAGGAACAAAGTCTCGTAGTGCATGCTTGGCTGCTCCAACAAAGGCACTTCTATGGCTAATTACCTGACAAAAAATAGCTAATTAATTATCAAGAGGGGGCCGAGACAGAGAGGCTCCTCTATGTACCTATGTACATAGTAGGCCTCTCGTACCATTATCTCCCGAAATTGTTCTCAAATTCTTTTGGAAGGTGGAATCTCATAATACGATCTAATGTTCACTCAGACTTTTCTCCAATGCACCACGTGACATAGCATGCCTTTAACAAACATTGTCACAACAAGCTTGTTCCGATGAAGAGTTGGATTTTGAAACCTCACTTTCTACTTAACCCGTAGTGAATATAATATAATATAAATGATGCATCATAATGACTAAAAAGTTCTAAACCCTCAAATATTTACATTATTATGGTTTAAATAAATCTAAATTGACATACTCGTGGAACAAGCTGATACACGTAGTGGAACCAGCCGCCTATCTTCGTGTGGGTATTTGGGAAATTACATGATTCAAAATAGTGTTTTGCAGCATGCATTCCCATCTTCTTGGTTCTTAGATATTCTCTTCTTTATTTTCCTTTATCTATAATTTGTTCGTAAACCATGATTACTCAAGTTGGATACAATTGAGGAAAAAATATACCGCAGGAGATAATGGTACAGTAGAGGCCTTCTATGTACCAAAAAACTCGTTGTCGAACTCGTACATTCCATTGACAAAGAACTCGCTACTATACCATATTATTTCCTTCATAGTACAATATCCATGTTTTCTTAGACCATTGCTTTATCCACTTTGTGTTCATTTCATAGGAACCAGACAAGCGACCGGTTGCAAGCTCAAGGGGAAGAAAGAGGTGAATTTCATAATCACATTCTCGCCTTGAGAATCAGCTCTATATCTTGATGACTTTCATATAATCTAAGACCTCGTAGAGATGGTCACACCTTTCGATAGAACCTATATTTAATTTGCAAGTTTGTGTTTTAAACTTCTACGAATCCCAAAGGGTATTACTAGCTTTGGGGCCTCATCTATTTCTTCTCTCCGTTTTTTTCTTTTTCAAAGTTTTTGATTCTAGGAAATCTATCGAGCACTTGGTAAAAGAGAAAAATGATCTTGAACCGATTCTCTCTTAAACAAGAGAATGATACAAGTGCATTATGCTTATAAAATTTTCTTTGATTCTAGTTTAACAGATTATCATTAAGGTTGTCAATCTGCATCCTAAGACCTGCTTTCGCGTTAGGTTGTGAGATTTTGTGGACGTGCACCAAATGTTCTAGGAAATGGTGCATCAAGGACCATGGTTATTTATTTCTTCACTCGTGGCCGGTAAAGACAAATACCATGATTCATCATTAAATGTTAGGTAAAGGTAATGAGGAAGGGATCACCATAATGTTCTTTTCTATTATGGTTTTTTTTAATCTCATTTATTGTATTTTTGTTTATAAAGGGTTTAGAATTGTTAGTGAATGGATGACCGTCAAGGAACTCTTTTATCATGGTCATAGGATCGAAATCCCGTAAGTATCTTACTTACCTAAATTTATAAGTATAGGTCGTTGTTTCGAGCCTTCAATATCTTCTGCTAAAGTATAACCCTCACTTTCCATGCCAAAAAAATTTAGGCATCATCTAGTTTGTTCTCAAATATGAGGAAAAATAAGCCCATCTCTAAGATCTAATGCACAAACTTCCAAATAAGAAAATTATTTAAGAAAGATTGTTGAAACCCTCTCGATTGTCGTCCTTTGTTTTTTGCATTTGAGATATCACAGAACCTTATATCACTATGAGAAATCGCTTTGGTAAAATTACAAAAGCTTTCAAGCCTAAGTGATTATTGTCATTGTAGCAAATAACTCAAACAAAATTTAATTAACAAAGTTAAAAATAAATTTCATAACATCCTACCGATCACACAAATAGTTGAAAAATGTGGAAAAATAAAATACATACCCATGGATTTCTCCTCCAAATCAAATTTTCAATCTTTTTGACCCAAGCTTACAAGGTGAGCTTTACAACTCGCTTTGAACAAGTAGTTTTCCAAATAATAAAATCACCTCAAACAATAGTTTATGCCCCAGGGAAATAAGCTACGATTACAACAATACAACCTGATCTATTTTCCACTAAATAATCACTATGTACAACTACGTAGTACAACCTGATCTATTTCTTCCTTTCTTGGGCCGAAAATCACCGTTTCGCCTCTCAATAACCGAAGCACACTCCAGAAATACACTCTATGTTAATACCCGAAGGTGTATGTCCATATCCGATGTATGGTTTATGCATGAAGAAAATACTCGTTGTACCAGCTTGTATGGTTTGTTGTACATGTCGGACTCTAACATATTTTTTTATTTCCTGATGGCTCTTTCCTTCCTCCAACTCTCTTTCTTTGTTCTCATGTGCATGGGATCTCTTTATATTATCTTATATGAAATCCCGTAAGTATCTTACCGAAATGGGCAAAAGACCTGGCACCGACACTCAGGGTATCATTAGTTACAGCTTATGGAAGATAGTTGTTATGGATATAATGATCAAGTAAGTAAAACTATCTTCTTGCTAATTATCCCTTTGCTGTGCCTCTCTTGTTGTTCACTTTCTTGTATTTTTCCATGTTTGTGCACATCTGTCATCAAGGCAGCTTCTTCGTATGACCACAAAGGTGCATTGCTCTTTCCTTCATTCTATTAAGTGTCTATCGATAGTATCAAGTAATAAAGATGAATAACATTTACCTTTCAAGCAAGATCCCATACATTTAAAGCAAGATCCCATGGTGGATTAAAGGGACTTATTTTTAAGCAAGTAAGATCCACAATTAGGATTATTACACCTAGATTTTGTATCTCAAAAATTAGGACATGAGAAATTTACCGTGAACCGTGAAAATAAATTAATTGGAACTTCCTCTCGTATTGAAATAATGACATTTGTGGAATATGTAGATTGCTACCTTTTAAATATTGAATTTGCCTATCCAAATGTTGCTATATAAACAAAAAAAAATAAACATTAACAAAAAATGATCCATTCCCGATAGATTAAGTTATGAACAACCTTCATGCATGTAAATGTAGGCTTGAACTTGATATAATTGTTTATTAGGTTAACTATCCTTCTATTTTGCACTCAAAATGCTTTCAGAAAAGTACCTCGTGTTATTGAAACTTAATATGGTTGTTAATTCAAAAAGCAAAGTATTGTTTTTGTTTAAAAATAGAGACATTTAGATTAGCGTCTATGTTTTGGATCTCAAATGCTTTGTCCTAAAAATACTTTCCAACTTATCATTTTATACACAAATTCATCCAAAGAGGTTTAAATAGTTGTAGACAAGATTTCCAATCAGTCAGCTAAGCACACCATCTATTTATAGTCTTTTGTGGAGGGTCATTTCCATAAATGATTGTTGTTAGTGAGACTAATGTCTCTTGCCGAGAGACAATGGGAAAATTCAGCCCGAATTCATCGTACTTAAGTTACTTCTATTTGATAATTCAAATAAAAGGCAATTTATATGCTTCCCCGTTTTGGACGACTTCTCGCAAATAAGGATTGAGTTTTTTACCAGCATCGATAGGTACTTTGCTAACTTTGTATAAGTGGAAGAGATGTTGAATGGATATGGAAAAACTTGTGATCCCAACCCAAACCTATTTTGAAGAATGGTATATTCTTATACACCGTCAAGGGTTTTGACACAAATTGGGACCGATCATGGAAAATTGGAACAAGGATATATTTAGTTTAATCTTTTCTAATATGTTTGTTGTCTTTATAATATAAAAAATCGTAATGATTTTCTTACCAAAAAAAATCTCTAAACTTGTGTAGTAAGTCTATTGCCTTTAATGAAAATTGAAGACCTAATTTTCTCAATTCATTCCCTATCACTCTGTCAGATAATGTTGATATGCCAATAGTTGGACTTCGCAATCCATTCTCGAGTTACATAAGAAGTGAGTAACTCGTTGTTACTTAGGTGGACTGCTGGGTAGCGTTGGTCTTGCACGAAACCTTGTATTTCTCAAGTTTGGATGATTTTTATTTGCTTTCTTATCAGTGTACTGTTCCCGCATTTCAATATTTCACCGTTTTTAGCTTCGATCTTCTAATAGGTTCACTTTGATAATGGTAATAGTTGGTGGTTATTATTTCCAATTTTTTTCTTTTATCCGCATAGAAAAAATACTTGAAATCAAATTTACATTTGTGCATTTTTCGTTGTATATTCACGGCCACCTTAATTTTCAATAGGTTTTTGTATTTGGATTAGATTGATCTCAATTTATACTAGTCTCTCATAGAACTCCGTATAATTTTGTTTGTTAATGTATTTTCTCGACAAGTATATCAAATGAGATTCAAAAGGGCGGACTATGATTATTCATAGTTGAATTTTGCGTATTTCATTGTATCATTCTAACTAATATATGTATCGGCAATGGCATCTTTTTTTCTAACGCGTCCTTTGTGTTATTACTCTTATTCTTTGCTTTTCCATAAAAACAAAGTTTTATAATTCTGTTAAATTATTTTGTATTCTAATATAAATGTTAAGCTTGTATCCGTAGGTATTAAGTGTTTTGGTATCTTCAAAAGAGATACCGTGTTCATTCGAAGCATAGATTTGACATACAATGATGTAGTCAGAAGTGCACCATGATGTTTTTGACAGCTTGCATAAGGTTGTGCTTTCCATTTGAGAGCAACTACAAGTCTTCCTCTATGAGCTATATAGTGTTATGATGTAGGGTACCATTATCCAATGCACCATTTTTAACAAGGTTTTGTTTGGAAAATGTCTCATTATATTAAGAGGTTTCTTTCAGACAACTAAGGATCGAGAGGGTGATTTATCAAATTTTGGAGAAAGGCAATGAACTTACCACTCTCCTTCTTCGCAAAAAGAAACACAAATGTTGCAACTTTTCAGCACCATGGATAGTGGAGTGGCCATCAAATTCTAAAGGTGAGTTTTGTGAATGGTTTCTTTCTCCGTTTTGCAAGACTTATTTGTTGATGGGGTAGGTTTATAATTTATTTTGTCCATACATCAAATTTGGAACTTTACAAAGATAACTCTTACAAACATTAATATAACACAATTATTATTTATGCCATTATAAGGAGGCAACTACATTAGTAATTATTTATATTAATTTTTTCCTGTGGAAATTTGTTCCCATAACTTATCCACATATTAAATGTCTCCAAGTGAGGAAGTTGGTACCTTGTCGAGTATGATGGAATCCCCATTTCTCCCTCCTTTCCCCGTATCTTTTCCGTATGAGGAATGGAATTGACTTCTAGTTGAAATACCGTTGGTAAATCGGACATAACTACTTGGGAATAGATCTTGTAACCTCCCGGGGTATTATGCCTTCCGTAGAAAGTGTTGGGAAAACCGAGCTTATACTATTGTGCTAACTCTGCTTATTACATATGTACAAACATGAAATCTATATTTATTGGGATTTTTCTATAACTAAAATGGAAATGAATTATATAAGTCTTCCATATAAAGAGCTAGAATGACTTTAAATATTAGGTAGTTGGACACTATTTTATTCAAGAGGAGAGTTATGCCTGAGTATATTATTCCTCAATATTTTGACCATACCGCAGCTCATCTTCGTGTATAATTGAAGTTTGATTAAACTTGGGATTTTAACTTAATTTATAAAAATTCAATTTCAAAATTAGTTGGATAAGAATATAGTTTTAAAAAATTGATTTCTAATTAATGTTAGTCGGATAATAACATAGTTCGATTTAATTTCGCTAGTTGGAAAATAATTGAGTTTCAACTTTATAGATGATATTTTTTTGGGAGGGAGATGGGAAGGTAATTTAAAGGCCTTTATTAACAGATGATGATTACCTATGATTCAACCTTCCGTATGCCTCCTCGTCCGCTACTCGTGGAAACTAGGCCATTTGCACACAGAGGGAAAAAATATACATTTTCCTTTTCCAAAAAAATATACCGAGTTCTAAAATACTACAGCCTTGGCTTAACAACCACAACCTAACAACATATAATACTACTATAATTGTAAAGATATAAAACATAAATTTTCATGAAGAGACTAAAGAGGTGGAAACTTCCACATCTATGGGTAAGCCGATCACCCCTGGACCGTCCTGGATGAGTCGGGGCTCGTCATCCAAAGAAGACCTGCTTTATCCTTGCCAAATTCTTTCCCATAACTTTGTTCATCATCATCAAAATTTTGTTTTTAGCTTCATTTTTGTCAAGGAGCACCCCTTCCCAACAACCTGCCCAGCTGTAATGCCTATCCGTGTGGCATGATCCAAGTATCAGACGTCGCGCAGACCTTGGTGAAACCGACGAATGGACCGGTACAACTACTTCGATGTATGGGCTACAACGAGGCTACGATACCACTCACCTATCGCGCCAATTTCCCACCCTCAAATGCTACTAGACAAGCACAGCCACATGGAAATTGATGAGCTTTCAGTTTTATGTATGCCCCTCAGTGGCCTCTCACAAGTAGACAGAATCCACCTCGTATATAAGTGCCCTCGACCAACTCGAGGAGTAAGGACTTGATGAGAGGAAAATAAAGAGACCCGAGAAGAGTTGATCCCAAGAGGAGGGTAGCACAAGATGGCTTGGTCCCTCTCTCAAACCACACCTCGACAAAGCCTTGCACTACCATAAATGAAACCGTAAAACCCATAAAGTAGCAAGAAATGATAGAGGATGCCCCCGGATTCAACATAATTAGATAGAAATTTCCATTTTGAATAACAATTGCCATCATGAAACAAATGTTTCCTAAAGCTTCCCAAATCAACCGAGGCCTGCAAAGATCGCTTCTCACATGGGAGTAGTTTGGTCAAGAGTAAAAGCATCATCCGAGATACCTAAGGGAATTCCAAGTTCAAATCGTGTGGCGATGTTCTCATGAAGTGGTGTGGTGGGCACATCTACCTTGCCCACCGCTCAAGGTGACACAGGCCCATCCAATCCTACTGTGTTCCCTCCCTCATCACCCTATTTGGGGTTAGATGACGTTAATTTGATGTAAAGCATCAAAGAGGAAACCCGACTTCAATGACTAGTTAAATGTATTGTTTATAAATTAGACAAGGTTAGTGAAGGTTGTATGGAAATTTCATATTGTTTTTGCCTATATCTTTATTCTTTTTTTGTTTTTTTCTCTTTTTTCACTTTTATTTTTTATTTTTTTATACCTGCAGGAGAAATTGCATGTTTGCAAACGAGGCTTTTAGAAACATCTTCGTCCATATGATTTGGTTATACTCTATAAATATACAAAATGGTGATACAACCTTTAGGCATCCATATTTTCTTTAATTATCTCTTCTATTTTTTTCTCCGTATACTTCTAATTGATTTATTCCAATGGGTGTTTCCATCAATAGTGTCAATAGATTTTTGTATAGTGGCCCTTGCTAAAAAGATATTCCATTCTATTTCGCCCCTCGTGCTTATTTAATAAAATCAAGCCCATTTCCAATGGAGTAGATGCCACTTGTTTTCATTTTTATCACTCCAAAGGATGTTTCTAATGACTTTTTTATAGATATTCTATAATTGCAAAGAGGGACCATTAGAATGTTGCTTTGATAAGAGGGATATCCGGTAGGATTGTGGATAAATATCCCGAGTTCAGGATTTCCATTTTTATGTTTCAGCCTATCATATAATAATAGTGTCCAAGCCTCTTGCCTTATGTTTTGAACTTGACAAATAAATAGGATAGAACAATGGGATTGCTAACTTTGTCGTTGTTGATATGGTAGGGATGTAAAGGTTTCTCTATCTAGTTTTTTTAAGAAAAACCATATCTCTTGTCTCTCATGCCTATTTAAGAAAAATCACCCATTTCCAAGTGGAGTAGATGCCACTTATTTTTCATTTTTATCTCTCCCCAAAGGATGTTTCTAATGATGCTTTATAGCTATTGTATAAATTGTACAGTGGGCCATTACAATGTTTCTTTGATAGAGGGATATGATGGAGATTGGTAAAATTGGTTTCATCCTCCCCAACTAAAATTGGGTTGTGATATGAATCATAAAATGATTTTGAGATTTTGAGATGTTTCTAACCGATATTATTCTTGATACACAACACATTGAGCTAATTTCTCCACCCGCCCCAAAGGCAAAAATTCAAACTTTTGATGTTGTTTCAAATTGCCTCAGTCTCAGAATTTTTAGGAAAGGACAGGAACTTCCAACTCCGTAAATGGTGGTTAGTTACAAGACAATAATTATCACACCTAATATACATGCATGATGAAAAAGGAATTGATTTTCCAATGTGATATTTAATCGTTTCTAGAATTATTTTGTGATGCTTCTTTGAAGGTACAATCGTGGCTTAACTTTGACCGGCCATCCCCCTTTTGGGCAGAATGGTGGTCCATGACGCTAGAGCTTACCGCATGAGTATGGCATCAACTTACAACTTAATAATGAGGCCGCAGTACCGGGTAAGTTGAGTTGTGAATGCATATTTTTTGCTTTCTAGATTGGAGTGAATGCTATATTTTTAAAGCTTGAAAATGTTGATTTTGACAATTGAGAGAATGCTAGATGTATTCAAGATGATGGATCGCTTAAAAATATAAGACATGATGAAACAATTGTAGGTGCTTGCTATAACTCATGACATTGTTGACCATCTTGTCTTATAGCGTACAAGAACAAATGTGGTCTTCTCTTTGTCAAGTTTGCTAGCCGTTGGGTAGTCGTGCCGAACTTAGGATCTTTAAAATCACAAAATTTTGGTTTGACGTTAACAGATTTTTCATATGAATATTTTTTGAGTAAAATGTAAATCGCAACAAACTTTTCATTTTCCTTTCCGGGGCTATCGGGTGTGTTCTCTATATGGATTACTTCATGTAGAGTGTATTTTTATAGCAGCTTTATTGAAGGTGTTTGTGCTGACATCTTAAAGTTGTTAGAAGGTAGTTTTGGACCAAATTTTAAAACAAGCCTTGTAGCAACAATTGAAAGTTTTTTTTAAAAACCTTTAAATACCCCTTTTCTAAAGACATTGAAAACCTTGATGATGGATTTAGAGCGTGTTTGAATATTTAGTTTTCGACAGCTATTCGAATCATTTGAAGAGCTAGAGCACCCTCTTGGAGCGACTATCAAGGATTTTCGATACTATCATTACTATGCCATTATTATGGGACAATTATATTAGTGTTCCTTTATGTTAGTGTAACTTTTTAAATTTTAACTTCCTATTACATTCTTTGAAAGATATATAGGAACTAAAATTTCCATATATTTCACTTAATTATTGTTTTCCCCACTTTGCCGTTACTTGCACCTCTCTTGCAAATAAGTACAAGGTCATTACAAGGAAGACCTACCTAGTTACACTCTTCAACATTATAACTATATATAATTTTGATGTTTCTAGGTTGGAGATCGTACTATTTTCATTAGAGGATGCTACTAATGATGCGCACAAGGCTCTTGAGTTACTTCGTGGGATTCTCGCAAAATTGGTTTGCCAAGGGATATTCTTGTCCAAGATATAACAAGGGAAATCAAGGATGGAGGTACATAGCCGTAAAGCTTATTAGAAACGAGGGGATTTTGAGGTATTTCTCAAGAAGAAAATTTCAAGGTAGTCTCGCTTCTGGCCAATTTTAATGCCCGATCAATTTGTGGTTTATTTGTGATCTCTCATGTTGAATAGTGAATGGTTGGTTAGTTTTTAGCTCATGCTCACATTTGTTGGTTCCCGAAGCTTCGAGCACTTGCACAAAAATGTGCAAAGTCAAACAACACAAATGGTCCACTAAAGTCATTTGCTAATATTATAATGAAGTTTTATTAGAGGCACTCGTTTGTTTGTTTATTTTGGTTAGAAAAGGGTTTGCTCTTGTTTTATGTGGGGATTTCTTTCAATTTTATCGTATGTATCACGTCGAGAAATGGGAAAAGAATAACGTGACATTACTTGCGTAAATTAATGTTGAAGGAAAATTGCTTCGACATTGTTGATGTTAAGGTATATGTTGTATAAACTATTTATAGTCTAATTTATGTTATATTCTAGTGTTTATTGTCTTCTATTTGGCGTTGCATTGTATTTTCTTTGCTTTCTAAATGAAATCGTATTGATGGTAAGAAGCATGAATTGAAAAAAGAGAAGAGCAACATTGGAGCGACAAATGCAAAAAGAGAGAGAACTCGTTTGGTGATACCTTTAGAACCAATATCTCACATAAGACACACATATAAAGACTAATGATCAAGTCTTCGCAGTTGGTGAATTCACCCGTAATGCCTTGACAACACAACGATAATGTTTTGAAGTGATGAAACATCATTTCATGTGTAAATTGTAGTCCAACTAATATAAAGTTGGAAACTCATATTGTAATATTTTAACATTTCATATATAATATAATTTATGTGGTTGAAATTATTTATGGTTGCACTCGATGTTGTTTAGTACCGTAATTAAAATATGCGACTTTGTGTTTCTACATGAACATGCACATCGTATGACATTTTTTTAAATCATACAAATTAATTTATATTAATTAATAATGAACACAAATAAAATGAATATGCGACTAAATTAATCACTTAGAATGATTATTAATGAAATGAATATAAACTACTAAATTAGTCGTTTATATAATGAATAAATGACTACCGCAAATAATAAATTTGTGACTACAAATGATGACTAAATTTGCATATATACGACTATTAGTAGCTAATTTATAGTATCTTATAACACGACTAAAATTTAGTCACATTTCTTCGTCATTAATTGGTTTCAAACAATGACTAAAATTTGCATATATATGACTATTAGTAGCTAATTTACAAGATCTTATAACACGACCAATATGTTGGTTATAGTTCTTCGTCATTAATTAATTTTTCGGTGATCATATAGTAATATATTTTTTGTTGTATATTTTGTCATTAATCAGACATTTAATGACCAAATCAAAGACCAAATCAATGACTAAATGAATGACTAAATCAAATGCATCAAATGAATGACTAAATTAGTGACAAAATGAAAGACCAAATCAATGACTAAATCAATGACCAAATATACAACTAGATAAAAAATTGAGATAACCAATTAATGACTAAGCTAAAAAATGACCAAAAGTTGGTCGCGTTATAAGATACTATAAATTAGCTACTATTGGTCACCGGCCGAAAAATAGTCGCTTATATGCAAATTTTAGTCATTTTTTTAGTAACAAATTAGCCATTTTGTACTAGTGATTAGCCCACATCATGATCCTTGTAAAGCTTTGTGCCCAAAATATATTTAATGTCAAATGAAATTCGACGGGTTTGGAGGGGGCCAACCCCTCGGTGCTAGCCCCCTCCCCTGCATACAACCATTCCAAAAGTCCAAAGGGCAAGAGTTCTATTAATAATGCATGGAGTTTAATTAAAAGGAGGATTAGCGTTTAAGTATGGGGTTATACCCCTAATCCTTAATTTTTAGCGCTAATGCGCACTCCGTTGGAAACGTGCTTATGCACATCGCATTCTGAAACGCGCTTATGCGCATTTCATTGGAAACGCGCTTATGCGCATTTGATCCTCACTTATCCCAATTAAATAGGTTTAAACATTTAATGAACCGCAGTTAGGCTTGTTTGGAGAATTCGAAGGACTTCAACTTTGGAAGCCTTATTTGGAGTCTTCTCCATATTTGGAGGAGATTTCCTATGAAAATTAAATGAAGTATATCCTGGAGAAATTTTTCACCAATTTTGGCTTAGGAAGAGTCATTCCTAACATATTGGCATGTTCAATCCAATGGTGCTAATCTTCGAGGTAGAGGAGCAATTATAAAAAATATTTTTTTCACTTTGAATAAAAAATAATCTCAGCCACCAGAGGGAAGGCCATGCCTAAATCACCGAAGACCAAATTGAGAGCAAGAAGAGTCATTTCGATAGATTCGGGACATTATGGAGTCATCACATGTTTCAGGAGCTATAGGTGAATGTAAAATAATTTTTGTAATTTTGAAATAATAAAGAGGGCCCAAGCCATGGAAGTTGGACCAAGGAGATGTAGCCCATGAGGGGTGAATCTTCATTAAAACATTGTATTGATGGATCAATTATGATGGTTTGTTGTACTTGTTTTTGGCTGTTGTTCAACATATTTATTTCTGAGCTTTGTGTTCTTGAATTCACTCATAAAATCAGATAACAAGATTTTCACTTTCCAGATCAACTCCGAATCCACCGAGTGACTCCGTTCGTCCTTCCAAGACTTATGGAATTCCACCACCGGGGCCAGCCTACTCCTAGAGATCGATCGAAAATGTCACAAAAAAAATTTGTAGCTCTCTGTAAGGATGTACCTATTTTTCCACCTTCCCGCTGTTAACTCCTTACCTGATTTTATTTTACCGCGAATTCTTAGATCCGCCTTTCGAACCAGGCTTTGATTTCCTTTCTCTTGTGCTTCAAATATTCTCTTGTCATTACCCGATCCCTTTCTCGAAATTCTTCCCGTCCCGCAACGAAACCATTTGTTGGGTTCTAGGGTCCCGACCCAGGTTCGAAGCACAAGGTTTGCCAACAAACCCCTATACTACCGTCCTTTCGGCAGCGGGGACCTTTGCGTAGGTCAAAGTCTCACCCAAAGTAGTATGGGTGGTGTTGGAACCAAGTTTCGCACCCCCGAGAAAGGATAGGTGGCAAGCGTAGCCGCACTCGGGCCCTATGTTCCCATTACTTTACTCGCATGTGGTTAATTAGGTTTCTATTCGCATCCACGTGCGTCAGATCTATAATTATATGCCTTTATGATGTAAGAATACAACATTACATAAACAAACAATGTAACATAACAGAACCAATCCGTATACCAAAAACACAATTTATACAGATCTTTCGCAACTTAAACATTTAAAATAAATCAGGTAACGATTACCAATACCCGCACAAGAGTACTCATAGATTCAGCTTCTCTATCAATACTTCTTTATTCCTTCATTCATCAATCATTCCTTACAATTCCTTCCCAACCTCGCGCACACAAGAGTGTGGTCTCGGCATTACGCTTGACTTGGATCTCCACGCATACGCCCAACAAGAGTCCTTTCCCCAAAACCCAAACAAATAGCTTAAACCATAGTTCGCATCAATAGCTCATTTCCTATCCTCTACAATACAAAAATTTCCCTCTATTTATAGCAATCTAGCCTAAACTTTCCTATGGTCCACAAACTCGTGGTTTTTTGACCCCGTTTTACCTTTATCTATTACACTGCTTTCTGGCTTTGACCCGCCCCAAAACCCCCGCGCTAGACTAAATCTAATAAAAATATTCAAAATGGACCAGTTTCGCAATTGTAGGAGACCCCGTTCCAACACCGACCTTATGGAGTGATTAAAAGAATACCCTCGCTTCTAGTACCATCTTTCGAACAAGCACCATCAAAATACAATTTCCACACTCCATTTTCTTCCAACTCATTATTCTCAACTACCTGTGAGCCGGGAATCCTGAGTATATTCTACATTTTTTGGTAACTTCTGCGCATAAAACAATAAACATATTTTCCCTTGTTTTGCTATAGGAAAATTATCGACGTTGTCCTCGCAATTGTTTTTACAAACCTAGTTTTCCGTAAAATCTTAGCTCTTCTCCCCCAAAAACCGATATTATGGCATAAGGAAATCCAATCTCAAAACACCTCCCAACCGAGCCCCCCAAGATCCGGAAAGAAGCATCCAAAAACGAGTTGGGATATCCGCTACCACCACATCCATCAAGGCTCCCGGCTAGAATTTAAGCCAATGACACAACCATATCATGGAGGAGGTAAACCCCCCGCTACGCAGGGCGATCCCTACTAGCCCAGACAGGGGGTCTAGCAACAATCATCAAACGCTACGGCGCAAGTTCCTAATTGCAAATAAACTAAGCCAATGATGGAGGCCTACTCCGGAGTCCAAACGTGCGTATGATTCGTAGAAGAGCGGGCTCTCCAGTCCTCAGCCTCGATGTATCACGATCCCCACGATCTCCGTGAATGGACACTCCGCACATGCAAGAAACAACACGAATACAAGTACATAAAATCCAAAGAGTACGCAACTATATATCGGTCGACAAGTATATAACTCATCATTAACAATACAGTCGAAACAAAAATGAGTGGAACCATAACTCCGATAGTCATTCATTAATAAACAATCGAAAGGAAAGAGTACAACCAATGTTCTCGATCGCCGCAATTTCTCCTTCTCGTGAGGGTCCCCGCGTATTCACGTCTCGTAGAAAGCTCGCTGTGAAAGATGGGACAAGCCTCTCTAGAGTCTCTCGACGCATTAGTCTCCTTACTTGAGTCGGCCTTAAGGGAAGTATGGAGGACTCTTACACCACAAAGGCTCTTGGGAATTTGGAGATTCAAAGCTAGTTCTTCAAGACTAGCTCGCAATGGCAGATAGGCAAGCTTTTATAGATGGAGCAGAGGGATTTGGGATCCCTATTATTGTGGGATTGGTCCCTATCATCAAGGAAGGTTCCATGAGAGGTGGCAAAACCACTTCCTCTCCATGGAACTCCCGTAGCCAAACCTCCCAACTCAAGATAGGCATCATGGTTTCTCAGTTTGTTGAAACGACAACTTCCGCCTATCTATATTTAAAAAACACTCCTTAAATTGGTGGGCGCGAGCGTCGACTCTCCGGGACAGAGAGCGCCAATTGGCGTGCCTTCTTTGTAGGATTTTCCCCATTGGCGCGAGTGACTGAACCGGTCTCAGCGCGCAATGCAAAAGGAGATGTTTTCATGGGTTTTTTGTAAGGAGATGTATTTAGTGGACAATTGAAGCTCATGCTCGCAGGGAATGCATTGATAATGGTTTCAAGCGCATGAAAATGTTCACAAGTCACAAAATGGGTCCCTCCATTGTGCGGACTAGGAATGGCAAGGATTCGGTGACAAATTACCGTGTACAGTATGCCCCCTAAAGTATGAGGCCCGAGAGAGAGAGAGAGGGGTGAAATTCTTTACGATAACATGTTCAACCGAAACCCCGCCGTCTAGAAACCTCGCGTGAAAAAATACAACCGATATCTCAAGTACATGATGTATATGCTGTGATATGGGCGCAACCATCCGATAACAGAGTACACTATAATCCGGATCCAAGGTATGGGCACAACCATCTAGCGAGGGATCAAATAAATAGACTCGGTATGGTCGCAGCCCATCCAATCGCTGAGTCATGTACATAATGATAATAATCCACAATCTCAACACGGATTACAACAACGTACACAATCCAAAGAGTCTTGCGTCTCACATCTCGACCTAAATAAAGTACAAGTTCAAGCATGCGAATATGTGAGCTGAAGTCAAACATGCAAGAACATCGTCTGATTACCAGCCAATGATGAGAGATGTTAATAGACGCAAGAGGGACCACCAATAAAGAAAATGGCCCTCAAGGTACTACAGGTACAATATAAGGCATGTGAATCAATGAGCTGGCATCGAACACCCGTAGAATCACTCGATCGAAGGCCATTGATGAAAACCTCACGTCGAATGCGACGAACCTGCCATTGAGGCATGCAGGCTCAAAGGTACCATAAAGGAGTCTCTAGATCAACTTCCTGGATAATGAGCTGAAGTCGACAGAAGTGACATTGATCGAAGTGTGGGCCATAATGTTTCCCACATCATCGACATCGAGACGAGAGGAACATGATGTTTTTGTTGTGAATCACGATCATATGAGAATCAGAGGGAAGGTTGATATTTGCTGTAGAGCCAACTTCTCTGAACATATGACACGACATGAGCGATGGGATTTGCGTGATTTTGACATCAACGCATCGCAGGTCATGGTGATGAGGCAATGAGCAGATGAGAGGTCAGAAAGTAGGGATTATCCCAAACCCATGGAGGCAAAGTGAAGAAACGATGATGAGATTTCCCCCAAACTCGACACGAATGCGTACAAGTGCCATGTTCAAGAGCGACATACTCGCCGACACTACAATGGTGATGGTTCCATGTTTTTGCACCATTTCGAGGTGATTACCCTCAATTTATTTTTGATAACAAGCTTGAAGGAGGATAGCATATGCTTGTCATATAAAGTCCACCCTTCAGGCGAATCCCATCCTAGTGCATTTAACGAGTCCCTAGAAGGAGAAATCTCTGGAGAACGTCATTATCGACGCGGATCCGATGTCACTCAGGTTTAACGAGTCCGACAAAGGGAGAACTCGACGTCTTTTCATGTTTAGAGAGTTTGAAAAGATAGTCGAAAAGTAAACTCCACGGTCCCTTTTCCGTGAAATAGTTCCTCGCATCCAAAAAGGTAGAAAACAATATCCAAGAAAACCTCCTGGTCGCGATAGGCAAGGGTATTCCTTTTTCGTAATCAATCTATCCCAGCGAAAAGGGGTAAATGTATACCGGGTAGATGTCAATTCGTGTCCATTTTAACGAGATCGAAACGACAAGGGCCTCGGCAATCTTTTCATGTTTAGAGAGTCGAAAAGAGTTGAAAGATGACTCCAAAGTGACTTTTTCGTGTATTTACCGAGTCCGAAAAAGTATAAAATACAACTCGTTTCCACCGTTAAAGTCGCAAAAACCCGCCGTCGCACATACCAAGCAAGCGTAAAACCCATTTTTGACATAACATATTAAAATATTTGATAAAAATAACTTTTTAAAACCCATCCTATGTCGAAAAAAGTTATAAATATGCAAAATGGTAAAAACAAATTACATTTACTATTTACCTTGGTAAAAAGCAAGAACGTTGGTCCATTTTGGAGTGCAAACTTCGACGTGATCATGGCTGCATCCATTTGACCATTCAGATTCTCGGCCTCGCTACAGTGTAAGATGTTTTCATACTTCATTTCAATCCATTTTTTTGATAGTTTTCCCTCATATAATGCTCGTGGAAACTTTTTGAATTTTTAGGGGGCCGCGGGGCCATCGTACGGTGTGACGGCACTCGACCCGCGCCAATGGGCTTTTCTGCGAAAGGCTCGTGCCACGTGGCGCGACTGCCACAAAACAAACCCGCGCTCAAAGGCCGAACCCAAATTTCCGCCTAGAAATTCGAAATTTTAATCATTTTAAATGAAATTTGAAGCCTACCGAGAGATCTAATTAAGGGTTTATGACCATGTGGATGCGAAAGAAATCACAAAATGGTGATTGAGTGGAAAGAAAGAGAGCATGGAGAAGAGGATGAACAGCCATAGAAAGTGAGGCTTGCATGAATGCCCTCAGAAACTATGGGCTAATGAAGTTCCTCCTTACACTCGTTTACGAGCTCACCGAGCTCCTCCAGACTCGATCGCATTTGGGACGAAATCAGAACAAGTGTCTGGTCGAGACCAAGGATGGAACCGGAGGTCTCCGATGCGTACTTCATACCGGATCGGCTCCCCGCAGGTCCCAAGACTCCATCCCGACCGGGAGCGGCACTATCCGGCGAGAAGATGGAAGAAGTGATGGCACGAGTGTGCCCAAGAGCACAAATGGGATCGTGGAGCAAAAAGGTGGATATCCACACTATCCCCGACCTCGGAATCGAGAGTTGTCCTACATACCATCACGCTGCCGGCAGGATCGTAGGCACCGCACGAGGCCACAAAGGCCCAACTCTTGCCGGGCTCCTCGTGTATCGCATGAGTCCCTTATTACCTGATCACACAGCAGAATAAATAAACATGAAGTGACAACACAAAATGCAAGCAAGCTAAACCGAAATTGGGCCACATGGTTCCATCCCGGTATCGTTTCATTCTCGGGAACGCTTACCAATCTTCCACAGGCCAAGGGGCCATAGTAGTAGAGTCATCTCCACGAGAGCCAAGAATGGCTCACCGGGCAGCACTAATGCTCGCAGCTAGAGGAGGCCACCGTATGTCATGGAGGCCGCATTTTTTGGCAGGTTGGCCGCGCCGCTGATCAGAGGGAGGACCGGCCATACGCAGAACCGACCACCGAGACCTGCATCTCCCACTACCGAAGGAGATGATCGGGACGAGGAGTCGGGTAAGACCTCATGTTTTTTTATTTTTATGTTTTATGTTTTTTTGTTAATACACATTCATCCTAACACATTTTATATATGTATGCATGGGCCCCGAGAGACCACCGTGATGTCTCCACCCCGCGAGGACTCATCTCACCCCTAGACCTCGGGGAGAGGGCACAGAGTGGGAGGAGTTGATCCGGGTGGGATTCGAGGGCATTGCCCGAGGGATCCCGACTATGCTCGGCTGGCGGTGTACCGATGGCGTACCAAAGGTTTATATGGTGGAGTTCCAAGACTCATCCACCGAATCCTCGAGACGCTTAGTGCGGCAAAGTGATACGTTATCATGAGCAATCTGGCGCATTGTAGCTCCTTTAGATTATACCACATGATATTTTTTGGAGAGACATATCGTCTTGATGTACTTAAGATGATTTTTCAGGTATATTTTGACTTTATGTGACACACCTCATGTAAACATTTCGATATCTATATATATATGCATATCTATTTCTCGGATGGATCTACATGATGATGATTTTTTACAAAATTATAAATGTCCGTCTACTTTCATCAAATCTGGAGCACGCATCTAATGTATTCAAATGCCTGGTATATGTTGATATGTAATGTAGTCAAAATTCCTTTCCAAGTAATCGAATACACGGACAGCGTACGTAAAATGGACGGTTTACCGAATAGTGTCCGTTCGGGGCTGGTAAACACTAGGAAGTTGCGAATCTAGATACGGCCAATTCACTGATAAATTTTCAAGGTTTCATCGTCTCTGCTAATAATTCTAACACAACACTATATTCCGCAATGTTGTTCGTAGTACGTCCTAGACACACCTTGGTGTTGACCAACTCACCAAATAGGATCATATATTACCTCCAGCCGAAGACAAATTCCCTGGCATCAAGTGAGGCACCATCCGTCAAACCAACAAATGGATGAATAGACATCCGCACAACCAGAAGACCCGATCGCCAGAAGATGTTTACAAGGCACACCACACCATACATGCACACAAATGAAAAACACACACCTATGTACACACACACCACACCAAGAAATCACTTCAAGCATAGTACTTTTTTTGAGGTACAACCCATTTCCTCGGGCCGTGCTAGCGAACTCCTTCATAATCTATAAGCTCATAAGCCCCGTTTTTTCAAAACGCATTTTACTATATAGGGCCCATGCCACATAGGCCGGAACTTACCGCTCCAAGCTTGTCATGTGCTTCTGATCGCACAGAGGACGAGGTCCCTTCGATAAAGGAACGAGAGAAACAGATTGACCAAAATGAGTTTTCGAATTCTTTATTTTGTGCTTCAATAACCAAAGCAGCCTTTGATGACGGTTTCACCCAACCGTTCTAGATACAAGATGTTCTTCCTCAAAGAAGTATTAGGTAGAAGTTCCACAAATTTTTAATTTCAACGAAGGAATCTCGCATTCAACCGGAGAGTTGCTTCCATAACATACACCAATTGAAATGGTGTGAATCCGCCGCACCTTTGCGCATGTTCGGTATGCCCAAAGAGCCGAGAACAGTTGAGATGCCAATTGGATTTGTGAATACCAACCTGCTCGTTGAAGCATAATGACCGAACCCTGTTCACCGCTTCAACCTCGACCATTCGCCCGAGGAAGGCGGCGTTGAGCTCGTCGTGATGCAAGCCCAACTTTGAAGTCACCACGATCATATAATCTCGGAAATGAGTACCATGATCGTGAAGATGGCCTCGAGGAACCCCGAACCATGCAATAACGTGGTTGAATATAAATCAAGGGCTCGTTTTACCGTCGCCTAGTGTGCATCGCCTCTCGGCTCCACTTGGTGAAGTAGTCGACAACGACAATTATATACGTACGCCCCTCGAACGAGTAGGTTGTCATAAAATCCACGCCCCATTTCACAAAAGGGCCGACGCGTAATAACAGTAAGTGCAAGGGTAGAGGCGACGTGCATCTTGCACCGAAATATCCGGCACGCATGACATTTGAGGATTGGGTGCAAGGATACGCTCTTTGAATATGGAAGGCCGAAATAACTCGCTCGCAAAATCTTCTCGGCGTAGCATACCTCGACATATGTCCACCACAGGCGCCACCGTGCGCTATTTAGGACCTTTTCGGCCTCTTCCAAGGCTAGGCATCGCCGAGCACCGAATCTACTCCAATGCGTATAAGGTATCTCCTACTATACAAAGAGGGCCGGACCGGTGCCGAATCCGATACGGCACGACTAAACTCAGACCGAAATGCTTCTATAACCAAGATACACTATTATGTCACCGTACCAAGGGTCATGAGTACCGATGAGGAAAAGCGTTTTCGTCCCAGATATGGTCTTCGCAGTGTGAGGGAGCTGAGTCTCGTAGGGAGAGAGCATATAAGATCCGGGCGAAACCGTTGATTTAGTCGACTTAGCAAGAGGAACTTAAGTTCGGACTCTCCCGCATAACAATCCACTCGTGGAGTACTTGCCCCCGCACTGTCTAGAGAGAATATACATCATAGGGTTGCAACAAACCACCGTTATCGTATGCAAAAGGATGTAATGGTGAAAGCGCTGGGTACGCGTGTACTCAGCCTAACGCCAACTTCTCGACATGAGCATAACGCGTTTCTAGATCGAGAAGGTTCCGTGAGCGCATAATAAACAACATGCTCATTACCGTCATTCGTCATCATGCACCAAGACCATGGCTATGGTGCGAAATGCGGCGGCAAGATATAAAATGAAGTCGCGGTGGTAGTCCTGAGGACGAAGCAATGGAGCATCGACAAGCAACGTCTTCGCCCTTCTCAAAGGATCGTCGAGCGATTTCGTCCCAATGGAAGGGAACATTCTCGCTTTAATAAACGAGTGAATCGTTTCGTCACCTCGCATAATTCGGATTAAAGCGCCGAAGAAAGTTCGCTTTCCCTTGCAGACTCTGTAACTGATATAGGGAGGAGGGTGATGGGAGATTTATGATGGCCTCGACTTTTAAAGGGTCAAGGCGAATCCCGTCTTTCGAGACTATGAATTCTAAAAGACGACCAGAATCAACGCAGAAGACGCATTTATGAGGATTAAGCCTAATATTGTAGCGCCTGCAACGAAGAAAGATCTAGCGGAGATGCTCAGGATGGTCCTCTCGCTTAGCCGAATGAGCTGGCAAGTCATCCAGATAAGGCTGAACGATATGGCGAATGTCATGAAAAGCGTAGGACATCGCACGCTGAAAAGTGGCTCCAGCATTCTTCAAGCCGAACGGGAGCTTTTTATACACGAAATTACCCCACGGACAGATGAATGTGGTCTTGTGTTGATCCTCAGGTGCAATATTGATCTGATTATATCCTGATAAATCATCCATTAAGGAATAGATCTCACTTCCGGCACATTCGTCGATGATCTGGTCTATAAACGGAGTGGGATAATTATCCTTTGGACAAGCGCAATTGATGTCGCGATAATCAACACAGACTCTAATCGTACCCTGCTTTTTATCGACAGGGACAATGTTAGACACCCATTCTGTGAGGGGGATGGGATAAATAAAGCCCGAATTCAGAAGTTTTTCAACTTCTGCCTTGATGGCGGTGGATTTCCAAGGATGCATGGGGCGTAAGCGTTGGCGCACGGGTTTCGCACCTGGATAGGTTGGAATCTCATGCACTACGATACTGGGATCAATCCCCGGCATTTCCTCGTAGGACCATGCGAAGACATCTCTGAATTCTTTGAAAAGCTCAGTATATACTTGAATCTCATCTGGAGAACAATTCACACCCACATGAATATTCTCAACGATCCCCGGTTTAACGGAGATGTTGATTGGGATGGTCTGAGTAATGTTACTCAGGTTACCCTCCGAAAAAACCTCGTGCGTCAAAATGGGCGTTTGAAGAGGAGGGGTAGGAACCTGAGTAGCATAACGCTCCAGACAGTCAGTCATTTCCCCAAGCTAGGCATAAAAGAGGAGCGATGATGTCCATCGCCCCAAGGAAGCTCCTCAAGAGACATAGTTTCAATGATGGCCTGATCGGAAGGAAAAGTCTCTTTGAGAGGATCAGGTGAATCAGCCTGACCAAGCCAGGGGGATTGAGAGTAGACGTCGAGAGCCATGCTAAACGGAGCATGTTGAGGAGGTGGAGGATCAGATGCGGCAACAATTTCATAGTAGCTGATCTCTACTGGCGTCAAGGGCATTGATTCTCCAAACTCAAACACCTGCTCAGGCGTAGGAATAAGCCAGGGGTCATCAGACCTGGACATCATGTTGACTTGAGCGGTGTGCGGTGGTGGTGCAGGAAAAATACCCATGAGGACTGGATCTTTGAAGAGACCAGGTCCTACACTGTCTGGGGGATTCAGACTTTGATCCACGTATGGCACGTTGTTCTCAGAGGTAGAGGTGAAAAATGACAACTGATCCACCGTGAAAATTTTTCCCTCGTGAGGGAACTTAAGGAATCGAAAAACGGTGGATGGCACGCAAAGCATGGCATGAGTCCAGCTGCGGCCAAGAAGTATATTGTAGTTGAGTTTAGCGTCAACCACTTCAACTTCCACGTTGACAGTCTTCCCCTGTAATGTGATCGCTAGACTCTCGAGAACACCCAGGGGTTTGGATTCCCGACCATCAAATGCCTCAAGGGCATTGGGAGATGACGAAAGGGCTGGAGAGCCGATGGCCTTCTAGCAAGTGGAGGACATAACGCAGGTAGATGCACCTTCATCCACGACGGCCCTATGAATTTTCAGACCGTTAATCCCGACTTGAATAATAAGAGCGATTTGATGTGGAAGCCGGGGAGTGAAATTCTCTAAATCGAAGGTGAGAAGACTCGAGTCGGCGAGATCGATGCCCCCGATTGCAGACAGTAAAGCCTTCTGTTGCAAAGGACAACTTTGAAGAACTTCTAGCGCAGACATAGCAGACGGCGCCTGTGCCAAATCCTCAACAATGCTGTAATGTTGAGCGGCACGAGCATTCGGATTATAAGAAGATCTTCGAAGGACACCGTTAGGAGGTGGTTTCACAATGGGTTCAGGAGTAGGATTCTCGATTTCCAATGAACCAGAGACAGGTGGGGGAGACGGTCCATCCGCAACTGCCTTCCCGGGTGCCTGTCGCGATTCGTTGTAATCCTTCGACCGCGTAGCGACAGAGATAGGTGCAACAGTCTTCATCATGAAAACCTGAGACCCAAATGGTGCAGATGGTGACGGTTGTTCGACAATCTGGGTCTGCTGAGATGGAAATGGCTCTTTTAGAACAGCCAGAGTCCCTTTAGGGCCCTTGAGAAGTTGACTAACCTCGGATCGTCGTGGACAATCCTTAGTATAATGGTCCCCTTCACAAATGAGGCAAGGGTACTTCGGTTTACGCTGAGAGCCATCCTCAGTATGAGATTTAGATTCTGGCTTCGGGGCATCAGATTTAGATTTTCCTTTGCCCTTCTTTTTCCCCTTGGAAGTTTTCTCCATAGGATTGGCCTGAACGGCGTTCACTTTCGCGGTTTTACCAGAATCGGAGGGGGCAGGATTAGCAGGAGAATTTTTGGAAGAATTAGACTTCTGCTTCCCATTCGAAGATTTCTTCGAATTCTGAGAGACAGAACCAATGACACCATCCACCGCAGGGGTAGGCAGAGCCTTAGAGGTTCCGGACCGCAGGGCATCAGGCAAGATATCATAAAGTGTGCCGGACTGAGAATATATAAGATCCAGATATTGGGCACGCGCAATGGCTTGTTCCTCCGTCACACACGCTCCCATCACAATATCCTGAGCGATTTTATTCACAAAGGAGGTGGTGAACCAGTGAGTCAGTATCTGATCAGGTATGTGAAACTTGATCAGTCTACGATGGCGCCGCCACTCATGAATGTGATCAGAGATGTGAGTGGTTTTATCCTGCTTCAGAGAAGTCAGGGGGTGCGTCCCGGCTTCATAACGAACCGGTAACTGAAAGTGCATGAGGAAATCCATGGCTAAAGAATTGAAATCTTGGAAAATGCTGCAGGATAACTCGAAACCAGTTTCTGGAAACCGGTTTGACCTGAATCAGAACCATAGGATGGTCCCGGCTGATATGCAACGTTAGAAACAACAGGATACTGCGGTTGCATTGGTGGAGGAGGCTGGAGTTGCCCCCCAGGACCATAGACCGGTCCCGGTTGGTACCCCGGCTGAGGCTGTACAGGTTGACCTGAAGGGCTATAATACTGTCCTTGCGGACCGTATGACTTCCCTTGCTGGTCCGCAGGATAGCCCAGAATGGGCTGCCCCTGTGGGTCATAAGGATAGCCAGGTTGGACCGTAGGTTGGCCTTGGAAAGGTTGCCCCTGCGGGTTGTAAGCCTGGTTATAAGGTAGGCCTTGAGCATAGAGGTAAGCCTCAGGAGCGGGTAGACATAAAATCTCCCCGTGTTCATCATACTGACCTGGGAAAGCATACACGGGTGTACCATCCTGTGCATAGTGCGAAAAGTAAGAGCGGTTAGGATCTTGGGAGGATGGTCCAACCTCGGCGTTCGGCTGTTGCAAAGACAACCGATACTCCTCCGGAGAGATGTTCTCCGGTATAGCAGTCGCTAGATAAACATCTTCAGGAGTTGGCACAGCCCTCGCAGCGGATGCTGTGACAACAGGAGAAGAGGTGGCCACACAAACAGTGGGCCGGACGGGAACAGAAGTAACGGGCATCTGAGGAGACACCCCGGGCGTAGTAGCAGCTGGCCTCGGAGAAGGAGCTGACACTCCCATAGAGGCTGCGGCGAAAATGATCTGACCCAAAGATCTGTATCCCTGTGGTAAAGAGGGACTGGCTGTCGACATGTCATCCAGCTCAGAGTTGTCTCCCTGAAACAATCTTCGTGGGAAGAGCTGATAGTCTTCACCAGACGTTGGGATTTCCTCACCAAAATCACTCATGGTTGATCCTGCCATTAGATCACACAATAAACGGCGAGGACTAGGAGGAAATACAGCAGCAACAAAAGGCGAACCCGATGTAAGAGAAAGGAAATCAGCTCCTAATCTCAATTCAGACACAGGGTCCGAAAAGGGCCAATTGAACTCAACTGGTCCTCCAAAGGGTTGCTCAGCAAGAACCGGTCCCCCGTCAGGAAACTCGGAAACAATAGGCTACTGCGGTTCAGCAGAGGATTGGGAAGCGTCTGAAGAATCATCCATGTAAGAACTACCAGTAGACGAAACCGAAGGTTCCGCCACTGTGGAAAACGACCAAAGAAAAAGAAGCAAACACACACACGGGCTGAAAAAGAGTCAAAACACATGATCAAACGGTCAACAAGCAATATCTAACAGGGCATATAATCGTGGTTGATTAATTTTTTACCACATTGAAAAATAAGAAACTTCACCGTTTCATGTTTTAAGAGTCGAGAAACGATAAAAGATGACTCTATCTCTTTCAAATTTGACACAAGCGTGAAAGGACAAGCGCTTGACGGTCTTTTCAAATTTAGGGAGTCAGAAAAGACCAAATGACTGCTCAGGAATACTAGGCACAAAGGGTGTACCAAATAACCGTGAACTGCAATATACACCTTGGTTTTAATAATGAAAAAGAAATCAACCAAGGACTTTCCGTACGTGCAGGCAATCTCCCCGAATGCTGTGTTCGGTTTATCATGGGTATAGGGTGGCAGACTCGGCTTCCTATGGATAAAGGATTGAAAACCTAGAGGGGTCTCCCTTTATATACGCAATGGTACGGGGACCACAAGTCCGTACTAGCGCTGTCTAAAGCCAAAATGCGAACGACAGCTGCTAGGTTTAAAGACGATGGAACACGTCTCTAGCCTAGACCTCTAAATGTGTTTCGTTAGATTTCAATGCTGCCTTAGGTTAATTCAATAGATTTTAAAGTTGATCTTCAATTAGGTTTCATTTTTCAGGCCCTAACGAATGTGTTGTTTCAAAAACTCCTAAATGCAAAGCTACATGCCACAGTAGACCATTTCGTTCGATGAAAACTAGCTATAGAAGAGTTGAGAGTTTTTACACAAACAAAATGAGCGGAAGACAAACAATGATATCTCTAATGCAACTAATGAAATCGAAAATTTTTCATTCCATTCACTAATCACTAGTAAAATTGAAAATTTTCAATTTACACTAATCAACCAAAAGCAAAAGAGATTTTTTTTTTTTTAATTTTTAATGTTTGATAGCTAGAAGCACTAAACAAACCGAAAACAAACGGAACAACTTGAGAAACGATATTAAGAGAGCAAAATGAACAAATTTCCCTCAATGACACAAACAACCAGATCTCAAATCGACCAAAGTCTCTCAAAACCAAGAAAAAGACTCAAAGGCTCCAATGGACCGTGTGATCTAGGCCCAAAGCAAGACCAAACGAAATTTGAATGAACAAACGAGCAATCACCCAAAAATCGCAACAAATACTAAGAGGATGTGGAGGAACAATCAGAGAGTTGACTGGGTAAACAAAACACCAAAACTCCCAAGGAGGGCTCGATACACAAAGCCACTAGATGCCCTAGGGCTTAAAACGTGAAATCGATGGATAAAAGCAAACAACCAAAGGACGAAGGCAAATTCCCAGTCAAACAGGACTCCAACACACTCAGGTAGTCGGAAAATCAAGAAGAAAAACACTGACCAGACCTAGAGAGCTCAAAACTGAGCAAACTTAAAAACCCTACAGGAGTGGCGCGACTGTAAGGCTGCAACTGGCGCCAGCAAGCAATTGGCGCGGGCAATACAAAAGCAACATACGCCAATTGGCGCGACTGTCGGGATAAAAAGTGCGCCAGTCAATTTTCTCAGCCAAAAACAAAAAAGAACTACTCCAGAAACAGATCAATGTAAACTAAGCAAACCAAGAAGCAAAAAACAGCAAAAGAACCCAGCCCAGAAGGCTAACCAAGCAAGGAAAATCATAAAACAATCAAAACAAGACAATCTAAACGAGACAGTGAAAACTCGACGATCCCCAGCAGAGTCGCCAAATTGTTGAGGAGGTAAATCCCCTCTGCGGACAGAGGTGATCCCTACTAGCCCAGCAGGGGTCTAGCAACAATCATCAAATGCTACAGCGCAAGTTCCTAATTGCGAATAAATAAGCCAATGATGGAGGCCTACCTGGAGTCCAGTGCTATGATTCGTAGAAGAGACAGCGTTCCCGTTCCTCAGCCTCGGCAGATCACGATCCCCACGATCTCCATGAATGGACACTTGCACATGCACGAAACAACACGAATACAAGCATAAAATCCAGAATGCGCAACTATATATCAGTTAGAAAGGATATAACTCATTATTAACATAAGTGAAAAACAGAGTGGAACCATAACCGGTAGTCATTCATTAATAAGCAATCGAAAGAGAGTACAACCAATGTTCTGACGCCGCGGTCTCCTTCGGAAGGGTCCCCAGTCGTTCACGTCTCGCAAAGCTCGCCAGGGAAAGGGCAAGCCTCTCTAGAGTCTCTTGACGATAGTCTCCTTACTTGAGTCGGCCTTAAGGGAAGAAAGAGGGCTCTTACAGCATAAAGGCTCTTGGGAATTTGGAGATTCAAAGCTTAGGCACTTCAAGACTAGCTTGCAATGGCAATAGGCAAGCTTTTATAGATGAGGAAGGAGGGAGTTGGGATCCCTATTATTGTGGGATTGGCCCTATCATCAAGGAAGGTTCCATGAGAGGTGGCAAACCACTTCCCTTCCATGGAACTCCCATAGCCAAACCTCCCAACTCAAGATAGGCAATGGTTTCTGAGTTTGTTGAAACACAACTTCCGCCATCTTTATTTAAAAAACACTCCTTAAATTGGCTGGCACGACTGCTGCTCTGGGACAGAGCGCCAGTTGGCGCGGCCTCTTTTCAGGATTTTCCCCGTTGGCGTGGGTGATGAACTGTCTGCCCGCGCCAATGCAAAAGGAGATGTTTTCATGGTTTTTTGCAAGGAGATGTCTTTAGGTCAATTGAAGCTCATGTTTAGAGGAATGCATTGATGATGATTTCAAGGCATGACAATGTTCACAGGTCACAAAATGGGTCCTCCATTGTGCGGGATGGGGAATGGTAAGGACGGTGACAAATTACTGTGTAACAGCAGGCAACTGATTTTTTTTCTGAGGAAATGGTAATGGAAGTGGTTGATTTTGATGTTGTGGATTTTGAGGATTTTGTTGAAAGTTTTGTTGAGGAGGGAAATGTGGATATGGTGGATAGGATGGTGGATATTGATAATACTGAGAGTATCTTCCATAGGGATTTTGTGCTCCTTGCGCCCAAGTTTGTGATTGATTTTGAAATTGGGGCCAAGGTTGTTGCCAAGAATTCCAATTTGGTGGAGGTTGATTGTACATCTGATCATGGAATCCTTGTGTTTGAGGTCCTTGCCAAGGCCTTCTAGAGACAAAATTGAGAGATTCTGTGGAAATTGAAGGAGTATCTTCTTGAAAGACAGCTTTAAGACCAGGAAGTGAAAAACAACTCTTGGTCTCATGTTCTTCTGAACAAATTACACAAGTCTCCACAACTTTAGCATCCAAAGGGCACTCTCTCAAGGCATGTTTCTTTCTACATTTGGGACAAAAAATTGCTAAGGCATCAGATTCAGCTTTTTGCTTGTTTTGTAACTTAAGGGTGTCTATTTGTTCACTAATACTCCCCAATATATCATATTTGAACTCATCAATAATATGTCCTATTTCTGCCCTACTTACTGTCCCAGAAGCAGACTTGCTTGCCCTTGCAAGAGCAGGGTCTCTTGGTCCTTTTACAGTTTTAGATTTCCCTCTTGAAAGGTTGATACATAATTCAGCTATTTCAGGTAATGTAAGCTGAGATATATCCCCTTTTCCCATCATTTTAAGGATATCTAACCATTCATCCCTAATTGTCTTCAACAAGAGAGCTTTCAATGTGTCTTGGTCTAGGTTTTCCATTTTTGCTCTTTTGATGTTGTAGTTAAATCTCTCCAACAAATCTTCCAGATTTTCATCTTCTTTTTGTAGCATTTTAAACACTTCCTCCTTATGGTTGGCTGGCATACAGTAGTCCAAATACCTTTCTAGAAATACTTGTTTCATGTCTTCCCATGTCCTAATAGAACTGTTGATCAAACTCATAAACCACTTCAATGCTGCTCCTTTCAATGTTGAAGGAAATAGTTTAAGTTTTTGAGCATCTTGTAAGTAGTCATAGGTTCTACATAGGACTTCAAATTCAAATAGTAAGGTTTCAGGATCTTCAGTTTTCAGTCCATAAAAGTTTGGAAGGACAGAGGGTGAAATGGTTTTCATAGTTGTATTGGTTTCTTCATCTACTATAGGAAACCCAAAAGAGCTTCCCATTTCTCTTCTACCTCTTCCTCTGCCTCCTTCTCATTCTGCACCTCTACCTCCTTCTCCTCTACCTCTACCTCCACCCCCTCCAAATAGTGTGTGTTCTCCATTAAAAACTCCTCCTCCCCCTTCTTCTGCCATAGTTGATTCTTCTGTAGAAGTTGAAAAGTTTATGTCCCTAGCAGGGGTTCCTGAATCTCCTTCTAAGACAGGTTCAGTGGAAGGTCTTTCTAATGGAATATCTAATCTTAAGTTCTCTGGAAGTCTAGGATCAGTAAAGGATGGAATGTGGGTTTGATTTGGAGGTGTGTTGGCTCTAGGTCTTGGTGAAACAAGTGGTGTTCTAGGAATCAAGCTTCTTCTTCTTATGAATCTACCCCTTGAGTCTCTTTCTCTACGCATATCATTGTTTTTGGGTGGTAAGAAACAAGGCTACCTAGTTACACTTCCCCGGCAACGGCGCCAAAATGTTGTGCTCAACTTAGTGTTCCTAAATTGAGGTCATTAATTGTCAACCAGGGCTAGTAAACTGCTGAAGTGTGGTGCACTATATGTGCCTAGGTATCTGTTTCTCACTACGTTGTATTTAGTGTTTTTATGATGTTTTTGGTTTTATGGTTTTATGTCAAGAAGGAAAAGAACTAAGTGTTGGTAAAGAGAAGTGGATGGTTACACTAAAACAAAGCAAAACCTACTCTAAATTGTGTATGACACTAAAGAACAGAAAATGCAAAGCTTGATAATGACTCCTAGTAAGGAAACAAATCACAACATGAACTCAATAACTCATAGCATGAACTCATCCAATTCATTCATTAGGAATATGTTGGAATATTTTGAGAAAAGAACAAGTTTAATACAAATGAGGTTCTCCTAAGGACACAATCATCTTACAATATTACAAATAATCTCATTCATGGCTAGAGGTTTATTGGAACACAATTGAAAAGAGATTATTTGTAGCACAATAAGATTTCTACTCTAAATTAACTTGTAACGCTAAGTTTACTCCATTCTGCAGCTCAGCTTGTCACTAGTAAACCTCATCCAAAAGTTAGAGATTTTCTAAAATAGTTTTTGGAAAGAAAGGTTTGATTGTGAATTTGCAAAGGATTGCAGAATAATCAAGGCCTTAAACTGATATTACTAACTCCTGTACAGATGATGATGTATTAATATACATTCATAACAAAAGAAGTTTTGTAAATAATGAAGGTCGTGGAATCTGACGTTAACAATTAATACTACTTAAAGAACAGTGGATAACACTGAGAAAGAAATTGATCAAACTTGAAACACAGTAACCACAACTAAACTACAGTGCCATTAACCTAATTTGAAATATAGTGAACAAAGTTGAACTGAATGCCACTAATCTAACTTGAAATGTAGTGAATTAAAACTGAACTAGAGTGCCATTATCAAACTTGAAATATAGTGACAGAATTAAACTAAAATGACATCTACCTCCGGAGTGCTACAACTAGACTAAAGATGCAACTAATTACTGGAATGTTTCAGCTCTATCTCATTCAGAATTAGTGGTATTTTGGAATAGTTTGTAGAACAGGACTGGCTGCAACATGTTATGTAAATGAGCATGAAAGCATGAAATTCAACAGAACACAACAAAGCTCTAAAACACCACAGCTATGTCCCATCAGAAATTAGTGATATTTTGGAAGAGTTTATAAGATCATGACTAGTTGTACAACTGATGTAATTGAGCATAAGAACGTAAAACTAACTCCTAAAATACTACAGTCACACCTCATTCGACATTAATGATATTTTGGAAGAGTACGTAAGAACGAGACGAAGTTGTAGCATCTAATGCAAAAGAATAAAAACTCAAAGTTCAGAAAGTCAATTAAAATAGGAATGAAACGAGGCTAAATTACTTATCTAAATTATATGAACAAAGCTCCTCAGGTAGCAGGGGCCCTCTACCACCGGAGTAGCACGCAAATCTACTCAAGATTGACTCAGCTCGTGCAATAAAATGATGTTTCTTTCATTAAAGGAGAAATTCTTCAAAACAGAGTATTTACAGCCTTCAAAGATCTTGCAACAAAACAAAATCTAACCAACAGTTTCTCGGTCTCCCGAGTCATACTTATAATGAAATTACATAACTAATCTTTGAGAAAAATGGGGATAAGTGTCTTTCCCACTTCTAATCAAATTAAAACTCTTATTAACAGTCTTGTGCTTAACTGCGGACATCTGTAGAGTCTGTGTTTTGATAGGAAACTGTTTCTCTTCTACGTGCATAACCGCTTTGATACTTTAACTCAGACTTCGTGAGGAGCAAGAGATGATGGGGAGGTGTTGTGGATTTCACCCATATGCCTTTTTCTTTTTAGTGACACATTGAACCTACATAAACATGAGGATGGCTGCAGAACAGACGACTGGCTACGGAATGCCTGTATTCTATAGCCGAGTCTTAGTCAAAATTACTACACTAACAAAATCATAAAAACATAGCAAGTTAGTCATTATATAAATTCTTAAAGCAATTTTAATTAATCCTATTGATCAGTTAAGCCTGTAATTGATGAGGGACAAAGAAAATGAAGTGGAATGTGGTGAAAGAGAAGAACATCTTTGGGACTCGACAACGTCCCTGCCATACCCATCAAACTTTTGCAGGAACTGTAGAAATCCCGACTCCCGCAACAATGGAAGACAGCTGCGAAATTCGGCAGTTTTCTCAATCTTGTTGAGAGACAGTGGTTCATTTCGAATGAGCGGCATTGCTGCTATCGGCTATGAACGATGAGTTCTAAGGCTTACATGCAACACCGGGGGATCAACTTTCATAAATAAGGATTTAACCGTTCGTCCATCGTGTCTCCGATTTACCTGCCGTAGGTACTCATCATTTCTGGTCAGGCTCAATTGGTACGCACGACAACGGTTTAACGGTTATGTACAGTAATGAAGAGATGTTTGGAATGAAGGTAGGAGCGGGGGGAGTTATGAGTGAAGGAAATTTCAAATTATGGCTGAATGGGGTGGATTATATGCAAATAACGATTACATGATTTCACATTCCTTCATAATTAAAAAAAAAACTTAGCATTCATTTAAAAATATCATGGTTCCTGTTAGCCACCTATAAATTTTCTAATACCAAAAGGTGGCTAAATCATTTTTGGAGCCTTCAAGGAACAAATTTTATTGCAAAAAAGTGTTGGCTCTTGAAGACTCTTGAAGGCCTCATGCCTCTGTCCAAATCTTCACTGTTGTTCCCATTTTATAGTCAGAATTTATGTTATTTTCATGAGTGAAAACACTGTTGCAAAACCATCATATTTCCCCTTCCCCCACTCAAACTAACCTTCATTTTTCTTCCCTTTTCCTCCATAAAACTCCACTATTTTTCATGATTCCTCTTCTTCCATTCATGAAAGTCATTTTTACAAGGTTAAAAACTCACTTTTTAACCTTACCAAAACCCTCAAATTCCTCTGAAAACCATCGAAAATCATAAAAATTTCATATTTTTTGTGTAAGGGTTTAAGCCCCCTTGGGCCAAAATGATAAACCTCTTCCCCCAAATTCCCGTACCCTAGAACCAGGTGCTAAATCCCTCACGGCGCTTATCGCATCGCAAAACATCCAAGTGCGCAAGTCTTTTGCCATTACAAAAACTTTGATTCGATTAAGCCCCGAGTTTATAGACCCGGATCATATTTTTTGTTCATATAACCCGTAGGCCCGCCTTCGGCGCTTAAAACATTGAAAAAATCCATTTTCGATCCATTTTTCCCTTTATAAATACAAAAAACATTTTTTTCCAAAGTTTTGGTCTAACGCGCTCATACCATGATTTTCAAATAAAAATGGTTAGATTAAAAAGACCTGATCGCGAAACTGCATCGGAGAAATTCACAAATGGGTTGATTGAAATACCGCATCAAAACTTTCCATGCGATTAAGACCCATATGTATAAAACCCGGTCCTTTGTTTTCTTTGTAAAACTAACCGCAAAGGGCGAAGTGCTAATTGCATCGAAAAAGTTCAATGGGTTGATTGAAAGATCGGGCCCGATGGTTCCGATGCGATTGGCCCCCATATATATATATATAGCCCTGGGCCTATTTACGTTTTATATAACTAAGGGCCCCGCAGTCGAGCGCCTATCCGCTTCATCTATATATATATATATATATATATATATATCCCGCCCATATTGAAACCTTAGTTTTATTAAAATTTTGCATTTCATAAAGTATTGAGGGTTTCTTCCGGTTCGCTTTAAAGGCAATCCCCGCCGTTGATCGTAAGTCGATCGAATGGCCAGTGCTCAATCACATCGGAGTTTTCCATTTGGTACATTTGTTTTCCCCCCTTGCCAATTCCCGATTCACTCTCCGCCATCGATCTGATCTGCTGATCGATGGAAAACGCTCAATCGCATTGGAGTTTTCCATCGGGCGCGTTTTATTTCTTCCCCCGATTGCCGATCCCCCGATTGGTTGTCCACCGTTGATTTCCTCCCCGCCTTCCCAGATCTAACGGTCCACATTCGCTCCAATCATGAGTCTTTCCCCCACTATAAACTCTTTCGATTCATTTCCCACCGTCGATCTAATCCTCAGATCGACGGCCATCGCTCAATCACATCGGCGCTATTCAATTTTGTTCCCCCCACTGATCGCAAAGGCCCCGATTGATCTAGACCGTCGATCAAAACAGATCTACGGCCCGGACTTAATCCGATGCTCCATCCTTCAAACCACCTCCTTTGACTCCTGCAAGCGAATCTCCACCATTGAATGCTTTCATCCAACAGATGTGACCTAATACGCAACCTCTGAAGCAGTCTTACCCAATAGACGCAGTATTTTATAATATTTGTGTGTTTTTTGCAGGTCGTAATGGATTTCCAATATTTTAAAAGGAAAATTACAGCCAAAGGATGAAGATCTTTCAGGCTTCGTTTATTAAAGAGTATCTGTTGGAAATGTTGTCATTGATGGCAAAGGAGGCAGCAAAGACAGAGACAGACAAAGGAGGCAGCAAAGAAGAGAAAAAAGGAAGCAAAGGAGACAGGAAGAAGAAGACTGTCGAAATGTAACAGTCAAACAGCAGAAGCAGCGAAAGAAGCAACGACAAAGACAGAGAAAGAATCACAGCGAAGGTAGAGGCAGAGCCCTACCGGAAAACAGCGAATACAGAGGAAGAGATGAATAGAGGCAGAGCCATTATCACTGCAGAGGCAGAGGCAGAGCAATTTCATACATAAATTCCAAGAATCTTAACCCAAGCGGCAAGTATATATATATACAAACTTTACTCTGAGAATCATTACCTAGTCGGGCGTTACATATATGTATTATATCTTTTGGCGCAAGATCACAAGAACCAAAGGTTTTAATGCTTGTTTTTAAAACAAACAAAGATTCCATATGGTGGGACCCTCACCCAATCGCATCGGAGAAAGTTTGCAAGTGGAACCTGTTAACAAAGAATTGCGATTGCGATGAAGCCTGGATCATATAAAAAAAGGTTCAAAGCATATATATATATGGAGCGCATTAATGGACAAGGGACCAAAGGTATAATACAAGGCATATGTTTCATATTATTGAGCCCGAAATCAAAAGAACCAAAGGAAAAAAAGCCTTATATGGTGGGACCCTTTCCCATTCGCATCGAAAAATTGACAGAGGAACAGGTTAACAACATGTTGCGATTGCGATTGAAAGCCTAGACCCGATGGGCATATAAACTACAATTCATATATACTTGAGTTTCGGTGAACAGTGACTGATCGCATCGGAAAAGGGTGGAGTATCGGAACATGCAACTGGGAGTTGCGATTGCGATCAATCGCAATCGGAAGAAGTCGAAGGATAATACACTAATCGCATCAGAGAAAAATTGTGCAGCGGAACATATAAACAAAGAGTTGCGATTGCGATTGGAAGTGCGGACCCGATGGACTTATAAACTATGATTTATACAGGCTTAAGTTCCACGTCAAAGCAAATGATTCATCGCATCGGAAAAATTGAGTGAACAAGGTATCAATCGCATCGGAGCAAGGCAGCTTGTGATTGCGATCAATCGCAATTGAAAATCTGTGGAGGGTATCAATCGCATCGGAGCAAGGTAGCTTGCGACTGCGATCAATCGCAATCGGAAACCTCTGGAGGAGAAATATATCGCATCGGAAAGCGTGGAAAGTGAGCCCGAAAGGGAATCTGTTAAGTATTAACATGATTATTTATTGTTATAGTGGAAGTGGCAGTTTGTTTGTTAAAACTTTATATAAGTATGCCGAGTATTGAAATGTGTCGCGTGGTCTATGGACCCACGGGCCTCGGCTTAAGGTGGAGGGCGATTGTTAATATAAAACGATTGCGATGTGTGCAATCGCATCGGACCATAAAACAAAGGCCATGGTGTATGTATGTTCCGCTTGCGGAACTCACCACAACAACAAGACACTTGCTGTGTGAAAAGCATTGGAATTTGCCCAGAGTTGAAGTCAACAGTTACATATATATATAAAAAGCGCTGATATAAAAAGCACAGTTACAAATGTATGTCATATGGTTGTTACCCTGCGACAGTGAATAAGGAAACAAACAGAGCCGAAAGGAACAAAGACACAGTCAAAGAAAAGACAAATGCACAACTAGCCAAGAGGCTGAATGAGTGAGCTGGAGTTCTCATTGTAATTGAATGTAAATAATTTTAATTTATATTGTTGTGATGTATTGGCAAGTCTCCGGAAGAGAACAAATATCCCACTGTAATGATAAATTGGTACCTACAGTTATGTTTTATGAATGAGCGGATAAAAGAGATGAGAAGGCAGAAGGTAAAGAGACATGGCTGTCCATTTCGAATTCCCGGTAGAATACAAACAACCATGAAGCTATTTTGTATAAAACAAGGTAATATCCAAAGGGAGAAGGTTGACGAAAACAGAGTGAGAGAAGAAGAGAGTGTGCAGCAAAATTGAAGAGAGTTGAAGAAAATAAGAAAGCTGCAAGAGGTGAGAGAGAGTGAGCATAGAGAATGCTGAGTATGGAATTGAGGCAGAGAAGAGAAGAAGGAGGAGCAGAACAAGATGTTGTGAAAAGTTAGAGAATGCAGAAATGAAGCAGTGAGGCAGAGAAGAAGGAGGAGCTGAGAAGAAGAGAAGGAGGAGCTGATAGTGAATCTGAGAAGATGCATAAATGATATAAGGCAGATATGAAGACTGATGCACAACAGTGAAGATGATACAGAACAGAGCTGATATCCAAGGTAAATCAGCAAGTGTTTTCCTTTTGAAAGAGTAAGGAAGTTGGAGCTTCCCTATCAAGTTGTAGCTTGATAGATGTCAGTTGTAGCTGACTGAGGTTGGAGCCTCCTGTAGGTTGGTGCCTACAGAAAATAGATGGGACTTGGTGCTTCCACATCAAGTTGTAGCTTGATAAAATGTCAGTTGTAGCTGACTGAGGTTGGAGCCTCCTGTAGGTTGGTGCCTGCAGAAAATTGATGGGAGTTGGAGCTTCCTTGCAAGTTGTAGCTTGCAGAATTGAGGATAGAGCCTCCTGTAGGTTGGTGCCTGCAGAAAACGGTGGTGAGAGGGAGTTGGAGCTTGCCTTTGCATCACAACAATAATAAGATGTGGTTTTCTCCCTTTATGGGTTTCCACTTATATCTGGTGTCTCTGTGCATGATGTCTATGTGTTGATGTGGTTTATCTAATCTGCTTAATACATGTTGCTTACATATTAACACTGTTGTTACATAAACAAATCTGCTTGATACTTTCTTCTCACAAATTAAGATTGCTCACATATTAAGTTGATCATGAAATGAATGTGTAAATAAGTTTTAAGGGAAAAGTTTTTAAAAGTCCATGTATGTGTTAAACTGATTCACCCCCCCCCCCTCTCAGTTTAACTAAGGGTTCAACAATTGGTATCAGAGCAAGTTCATTTGGTGTAAGCTTAATAGCTTGAAGGAGATCTGGTTGAGTCATGGACTATCAAAATGCACCTGTGTTAAATACAACAAACTTTCCTGAATTGAGAGATAAGGTTAAAACAGGTTTAATGGCCTATGAACCTGAGGTATGGAAGCTTGTGTGTGATGGTTACTGCAAAGACTCACCCACGGTGAAAGAACAACAGAGGAATGCCAAGGAAAAATGTGTGATATATAACAATCTTCATAACAAGGACCTTGAGTTGATAATGGATTTAACCTCTGCAAAAGAAATCTGGGATAGATTGCACCTCATGCATGGAGTAAACACTAAGGACTGCACTGACAAGAAGGATAAGAGAATTAAGAAGAAGAAAAATTCATGTCAACAGGAAAATATTCAATCAAATGAAGTACTTGCTAGTGTGAATGGAGATAAGAACCATGAAGAAATTACAGTTGAAGAAAAAGCCAAGCTTGACACTGCTTTGACTGAAATAGAAAAATTGAAAAATGAAAACAAAGACCTTAAGACAGTGGTGCAAATATGTGATGAGAGAGAATATGAAGATAGGAAAGAAATTATTGGCCTGAAGACACAGCTTGAAGAGGCAAAGAAAGTAGAAGATACTCTGTTGCAACAAATGAGAGAGAAAAACCTGGAATGTAAAAAATTGGAAGAAGAAGTAGTGAGCCTGAGAAAGAAATTAGAAAAGGCCCAAAGAGACTTATTAATGAATACTCCTCAAATGAAAAGCTCTGAACAACTGGACCAAATTCTAAATGCTCAAAGGTCTCCTCTCATAAAGGCTGGGATAGGATATGAAGGAGAAACCAGTAAGTCCAAGGCAGAAGATAACAAGAAAATCATCTTTGTAAAAGATATAAAGGGCAGTGAAGCAACTCAGCAAATTACTACAGAAATAGAAGCCAGCAAGAATAGGATTTGTGAGGAAACAAATAGAATCAAGTAGCAACATGATAGGGCAGAGAATGAGAAGATGAAACATTCAGCTGCTAAAGGCTCATATGCTCCTGAAGATGAAGTGAATAAATTTGGAAGTTGTCAAAGGAGGTTCTTCCCTCCTATGAAAAATAGCACATGTTTCTCTTGTCATAAACTAGGAAATAATGCAACACAATGTAAGAGAAGGCCTATCAACTTCAACCAGCAAAAGATACAACAAAAGAGAAGACTACCTCAAGCAAGCAAATGGAAAGGACAATCTTCCACCAGGTACAAAAATCATTTCCATGGCTACTGTTATGCATGCAATGAATTTGGACATAAATCTGTTGATTGTAAATTATGTTCAAAAAGGGGAATGAAATATTTTACATCAGCTCAAATATATCTTGATAAAATAAGATGTTATATATGCCTCAAGCTTGGCCATAAAGCAAAAGACTGTAAACTTCCATATATATTAAAGAACTCTAGACAAATGATGAAATCCAATCCAATCAAACAAAACTATGAATCGGAAAGGAGTGCAGACATTATGATGAACCCCAATAGAGTATGGAAAGAAAAGAGAAGAGGGGAGCCTATCATCTCAATAACATAATAAATTTATCATAGTCTCAGGGGGAGCTGCTCTAGGAAACAAAGAAAATATCCAACCAATGATAGATATGAAGCAGCATCTCAGGGGGCGAGCAGTTCATATGTAGTCCCCACAAAAAGTAGTCTAAGAAGAGCTCCATGAAATGAGAACAGCTATGAGATCAGGAAGAAATAGGAAAATTCCTATAACAAGAGAACTAGAGAGGAAGAAGAATATCTGAAGCATTCAATAGCTGACAGAGTAATGAAAGAAGAAAAGACAGCAAGCAACCATGGTGGTAGAGAGGAAACATTAGCCATGATCATCTAAGTTAAGAAGACATCAGCACATTAAGTGATGATCACAGTGTGCAACATTCTGCTACTATGAACAATGATTCACCTTAAGAAAGATGAGTAAGAAAAGAGCCTATCATCACTGTATCATTACTTCCTTCATCTATGAAAATGTCTCTTGGAGGAGTACAGTTAAGTGAGTGATCTGCCCATGAAGGTTCCAAGCAAAGAAATTGAAAATGTCTTCCCGAAGATCATCATGTCAGAACAGTCGAATTGGTATATAAAGCAATATATAAAGTAGGAATTATTCTGGAACTGTCATAGAAAGGAAAATGTTGTGACTTCCTCTGAATAAAATGACAGAAAAAGCAAAAGATTAATGATGCCAAGATCAGATTCAATATATTTATGATTGTTGTTGAAAACAATGGAGAGCTCAATAATATAATTTATGAAGGATGTCTTAATTACGGGTAAATATGCAAGCTGAAGTAAAATCTCTGCATGGTTTATCAAATTAATATCAATTGGTGTTTAGGTACAAGCATCATGCTTATCAATAGATTACCAATCATTATTAGTGGAGTAGCAGTATGATACAGGTCCACAGAATCAAGAACTTGAATGTGCAGTTAGAAGCGGAATTGTGACAGGGTAGAATCCCGAACATGCAATGGAAGGTTGATATATTATATATCATAGCATAATTGAAGACATAATGGCATTGTGTTTTGTTGAGGTCAAAAAATAGCAACCGGTGTAAAGAATGTGTGTTAAAAGAATCAAACGAAATTGTGAACAAATCATTAAACTTTGCGATGGAACCATAATAAAAGGCAAAACATTAAAGTGGAGCTTAATTATAATAATACATTACAGGAGAAGAGCGGAACCTTATGAGCGGAGTGAACGATAAAGGCGGGATTCTGGTTTCATCGCACGCTTTCGGCCAGACAGCGGTATTCGAGAAATCGGGTGATTCCATAGAGTGGACGACACATACACGTGGCCCTAAGCGAATTCGAAAAACCGCTTCCACGGCGCGCCATCGCGCATTATCGTCGTGCATCTTCATTGTGCGATATCCGTTGGATCGTGAAGGCCGGTGCGACAGCTGTCGCCGTGGGATGAGGAAGGTTGTCGGCGTTGGGGCCCATGCGTACGTGTGTGTTGATCATTATTAAAGGTTTCGAGATATATAGATATAACAAAGAGAGTATTATTATGGTTTGAACCATTGCAAAGATTATTAGTACAAGATTTAAATATTAAGGGAGTAGGCCATGCAATTACGATTGTGAAGTCACCACCCTATGAAAATATGGGGATTATGATTTGGTTGGATACATAACAGTCTTATTTTCGATACATGTATGATTAGAATTACAATGGATAGACTAGGGGTAGTATCTCTGATATAAAGAGAAATCACAGTTTCAAGGGGAGAACAGAAACGAGAATATCATTCCAGGGGGAGATCAGCCAGCTAGGTAAGGATAAAACAGGTCCTCAGGATCAAAAGGATTATGGTAAAAGTACATCAAGATGATTATTGCAGAAGAAGACAGACTCTAACTACAACCTTCCTCAATAGATATGCATCGCAGATGAAGATTATAATATAGACTGAAGTATAGCTGAAGCAAGCTTGATATGTCACATGGGGCATTCACAATCTTTAAGGTTTGATCCAATGATGCATTTATGATTAGATAAAGCTGGTACAATGTGTTCAATGAAGTGTCATTATCCTCACTTTCAACTTTATACAAGTGAAAGGAGTCAGTGCCTTGGGATTGTATCAACTTGTAGTGTACATTCAAGATCAATAATCCTCAAAGTGTTCTCTCAACAAGTCTTGTACATCAGTCTGGAGCAGCATGGTACAAAGTCAGCAGAAGAGGGCCTAAACATAACTCAGAGAGAGGAAATGCAGAAAGAAAACTAGGAAATGAGCAACCCTTTGCCATTGATGTCAAAGGGGGAGGAAAAGAAAAAGGAGGCTTCTAAAAGGAAAGTATTAATGTGTTGCCATCAATGCCAAAGGGGGAGACTGTTGGAAATGTTGGCATTGATGGCAAAGGTAAAGACAAGAGCAGCACCTAAACTATCCATAAGGCAAAGTAGAAGACAGGGAACATAGGCAGTAGAGAGGTAGCAGAGGCAACAAAAAGAGAAGTAAGGAGCAACATCAGTCAAGGAGCAGAGGATAGAAAAGAGGCAGAGGTAGCGAAGAAAGAGGCAAAGCCGTTATCAGAGGCAGAGGCAGAGGCAGAGCCATTTTTTATGGAATGGAACCATGTGCAAACCTACATAATATTCCGAGAATCATTACCCAGTCGGAGGATAAATAAACTCATATTCCGAGAATATTAAACCCAAGCGGCAAAGTATATATATATATATATATATATATATATATATATATATATATATTCCGAGAATCGCTTACCCCGCTGGAGGATACTCTAAAGCTGAAACATAAAACTTATATATATATGCAGCGCCTTATATATAAGTTTCATATTATTGAGCCCGAAATAAAAAAGAACCAAAGAACCAAAGGTATCAAAGCCTTATATGGTGGGACCCTTTCCCAATTGCTATGGAAAATTGACAGCGGAACAGGTTAACAACAGGTTGCGATTGCGATGAAGCCCGGACCCAATGGGCATATAAACTAAAATTCATATATACTTGAGTTCCGGTGAACAGTGACTGATCGCATCGGAAAATGGTGGAGTATCGGAACATGCAACTGGGAGTTGTGATTACGATCAATTGCAATCGGAAGCAGTCGAAGGATAATACACTAATCGCATCGGAGAAAAACTGTGCAGCAGAACATATAAACAAAGAGTTGCGATTGCGATTGGCAAAGCCGGACGCGATAATCATATAAACTCTGCCATATAAAACATGGTCGGGTCCGCACATATCAAATGTCAATCGGGCAAAATAAAATTGCGATCTCCGATTGAGATCGAACACGAGACCAACCAAACACTGTGGCACATAATCTAGATCGGGTCTGCCTTTTGGTAGTGCAATCGGGGCATAAGCAAAAGTCCTCCCGATTGCGTTGTTGCGATTGTATTGAAATGTGCCGCGTGGTCTGTGGACCCACGGGCCTCGACTTAAGGTGGAGGGCGATTGTTAATATAAAACGATTGCGATGTGTGCAATCGCATCGGGCCATAAAACAAAGGCCGTGGTGTATGTATGTTCCACTTGCGGAACTCACCACATCAACAAGACACTTGCTGTGTGAAAAGCGTTGGAATTTGCCCAGAGTTGAAGTTAGCAGTTACATATATATATAAAAAGCGCTGATATAAAAAGCACAGTTACAAATGTATGGCATATGGCCGTTACCTTGCGACAGTGAATAAGGAAACAAACAGAGCCGAAAGGGATAAAGACGTAGTCAAAGAAAAGACAAATGCGCAGCTAGCCAAGAGGCTGAATGAGTGAGTTGGAGTTCTCATTGTAATTGAATGTAAATATTTTTAATTTATATTGTTGTGATGCATTGGCAAGTCTCCGGAAGAGAACAAATATCCCACTGTAATGATAAATTGGTACCTACAGTTATGTTTTCTGAATGAGCGGATAAAAGAGATGAGAAGGCAGAAGGCAAAGAGACATGGTTGTCCATTTCGAATTACTAGTAGAATACAAACAACCATGAAGCTATTTTGTATAAAATAGGGTAATATCCAAGGGGAGAAGGTTGACGAAAACAGAGTGAGAGAAGAAGAGAGTGTGTAGCAGAATTGAAGAAAGTTGAAGAAAATAAGAAAGCTGCAAGAGGTGAGAGAGAGTGAGCATAGAGAATGCTGAGTATGGAATTGAGGCAGAGAAGAGAAGAAGAAAGAGCAGAACAAGATGTTGTGAAAAGTTAAAGAATGCAGAAATGAAGCAGTTAGGCAGAGAAGAAGGAGGCGCTGAGAAGAGAAGGAGGAGTTGATAGTGAATCTGAGAAGATGCATAAATGATATAAGGCAGATATGAAGACTGATGCACAGCAGTGAAGATGATACAGAACAGAGTTGATATCCAAGGTAAATCAACAAGTGTTTTCCTTTTGAAAGAGTAAGGAAGTTGGAGCTTCCCTATCAAGTTGTGATAGATGGCGGTTGTGAGTTTGGAGCCTCACACAGGTGGTAAAATGATGGAGTTGGTGCTTCCACATCAAGTTGTAGCTGACAAATCTGTTATGGGCAGCTGAGGTTGGAGCCTCCCGTAGGTTGGTGCCTGCAGAAAACTGAAGGGAGTTGGTGCTTCCTTGCAAGTTGTAGCTTGCAGAATTGAGGTAGGAGCCTCCTGTAGGTTGGTGCCTGCAGAAAAACAGTGGTGAGAGGGAGTTGGAGCTTGGCTTTGCATCACAACAATAATAAGATGTGGTTTTCTCCTTTATGGGTTTCCATATATACGGTGTCTCTGTGCATGATGTCTATGTGTTGTTGTGGTTTTATCAATACATTTTAATATGTTACTTACATATTCAGTGTTACATAAACAAAATGCATGATACTACATCTACAATTAAGATTGCTCACATATTAAGTTGATCATGAAATGAAGGTGTAAATAAGTTTTAAGGGAAAAGTTTTTAAAAGTCCATGTATGTGTTACACTGATTCACCCCCCCCCCTCAGTTTAACTAAGGGTTCAACAGTCCGGGGCCAGAAATGGAGCAAATAAACATTATCATGCTTCAGAGGAGCAAAAAATGTCAATACTATTGGAAGTTAAAGCAGGATAATTTAATAGAAATCAAACATGTATGAGGTAACGTAGTAGATAAAAGAGTACAAATAAACTCCAATCACTAAAAAATTATAAACAAAAAATGTTGCGGACAAAGCAAATATCTTCCTCTTATGTCCAGTTACATAAAGTCTTGTTCTACAGTCTAATTTATGTTGGCATTCTCTGTTTTAAACTCTACCATGGGAATTCCCCAGTGTTACAATTCCACAATTTGTTTTAGAAGCTTGGGCGGTTTTCATTTGGACTACAAAGTTAGAGATTAGAGGGTCGATTATGAGTTGATATTCCTCCTTGCTCTTGTTTGAAGGATAGTTAACAATATTTATTGTGACGCAGTGATTCGAGATTAGTAGTATCACACCCAAACATATGTGGATAGACAATTTCAATTGTTGAGAGTGATCCGCCATATGGAGAGTAAGTCCCTGATTCTTAAACCAGAGTGACAGTGAAATCACTGAACATTTAGCATTTTTAAATTCAGTGAGCATTTACCTTCAAATCCAAATGTTTGAGTGTTCTTCTCTCACAAACGCGAGCGTATATTGATGTTTTCTCCGACGTTAGAGTAAAACGTCCCTTAGGAATATTGAATGCTATGATTATACAAGTGTCACCTGTTGTTTTAAGTGAGGTTTTCTATCACAATATATTTTGTTTAGTTACTTGTCTGAACTCTTTCTATTCAGGTATTTATTTCATATATTACTTTTCAAGGTAAATCACTAATATGCAATCAACATACTTATTTTATATTTATGGTTCCCATTTCACTCAATTCATTGCTCATGCCAAAGAATATAATAAATAATATATTTGTATTTGGTAAATCTAAACTTGATAAATTGATAAATTTGTTGATTAAAGGAGGAAAAAGTATTTAATAATTTAATTTTAAGTTAATAATAAATTTATGTCGGTTGTAACATTTTACAAAAGCTGTTACTTGCAACAATACTCACTTCCTCAAAACTTTCATAACTTCAGAATATCATGCTTCATATAGAGGTGTAAACTCATCATGTCATCCTCTGACCTAGACTCACCATTGTTTGATAGATTAAGGAACATAAGAGAAACAATGAATCTACACCCATCATGAGATAAAATTTCTTAGGGTACATAGAAACTCAAATTTTGATTGTATTTCATTGTCAATATATTTCACTTGTTTATTTCCTTCCACATTCCCCGACTTCTCATTTCGACGTTCCTTTACATCTCTCGGTGCAATTGCTAGTTATTTCTATCATCACACTACCTCCGTCTTTCTATTTCCCACGAGCAAATTAATTCACCTACTTGCATTGATTTGTTGGACATACGACCCCCACTTCCTTCGTACCCTTTGCAGGTGGCAATATACCTAGTATATTTATGAATGTATCTAAATGAGCCTACTCAGCACATGACTCTACCCTCTGCTCATTCCACCTTTTCTTTCTGCAAAAATGTATATGAAAACTAACCAAACTTAAAAAAAGTGAGAAAAAGTTAATTCAACCCGTAAAAAATGTAAAAATAATGATAAAAATTGACACTTTTTTTGCAAGTAAGGTATGCATTTCAAATCTAAAGCACCCGTCAAATTTAATATTTCTACAGCTCTAAAGCATCATTTTATCACAAAATGAATATTGAATGAAAATTCATTCCTCTGAAGTTTCAACCTTTTTCTTTGGTCATGTTGCTTTTGGAAATTTCAAGTAAAACGTCGTTCATAATGAATGAATGAATGAATGATATTTTAACGTCTACGAGACTAAAAATAGTCTATGAGACTTGTTTTTTTTGACTTCTGTAATTCAATCATTTTCTTATTCAAATTGATGATGAGCTGATCCAACCTTCTAACATTTTCCTCATTGAAAAGACAATGCCACGGAATTGATGCTAACATACTACGGTAACTGCTGACCCAACCTTCTAACATTTCTCTCACTAAAAAGACAATGCCATAGAATTGATGCTAACATACTGCGGTAACTATCCCCGATGTCTTTGAAAACATCACATTCCAAAATGAAATGCTTTTCTAATTCCACTTCCCTAAAAGTGCAAAATGTACACACCATTTCTTCCCAAGCTTATTTAGATCTCTTCCACCGTTCCGTTTCACACTGAAGTTGATGTGAGTTAGTTCTTAATCGAGCAATAAGAATCTTTGCTCTCTACCGAATGTTAGCTCCAATGTACTCTTTTAGTTAGAGATCACAAGTAAGATTGAATTCCTTAACAAAATACTTCTTCTTTCTACCCAACTCTTTTCCCCAATACCTTTACAAAACTTCTCGAGCACAAAATTCTGATAGATAACTTATTACGGTAGAGCACGAGTAGTTACGGGTAGCTAACTAGTCACCCACTTACATATCTTTATTTATATTCCAAAACCACAGCGTTGGTATCACTGATGAGCAGCCACGTCGTCAAATACCACCAAAGTGCACCGGTTGTCGCCGCATCCCATGTGCCGCATATTCTCATAGCGAACCGCACGGGAGACGGCAGGCATATAAAGTAATGAATGTCAAAGTCTGCCAGAGATCGGCCACAGTGTACTGACACCCCACTACAACTGCCAGCGCAATTATCCAAGAAAATGTCGGGGAATGACTCAGACGCGGGCCCCACCCTTTACTTTCCTCATCGGCTGCTGACGTAGACAGCAAACAGTCCAACATCAAAACTCGCAATCACAAGTAACGGCCGGAAGATGTAATAATCCACGCGTCAGAGGGCACAGTTTTTCCCTTGTATCGTTGCTCATCGTCACCTGCAAATGGTGTTTCGTGTGCTGGCTTTCTCCACACCGTTGTCTTTCTTGATCCTCTAATTCTTAATATTTCGCTTGCACTCTCTGCCTTGCCTGCCCGGGCTGCTCAGACTGCCCGCTCTGCCCAATCCGCGTCTCTTTTTAACTAAATGCTCTCTTTCTGCCCGTGACTCCGTATACAAAGGCAGTCACTGACAGGTCGCGAGATCGAGTCCGGACCTCTGCAAAAGCTGAATGGGGTTTTTATTTGGAATGGAAGTGGAGATTTTCTGAGCGAACTGTGTTATGCGATGGAAAAGGGAGCAGGAATGAGACTTTTATGCATGGGCACCTAAGTGACAGTGGTGGCACATGTTGTCTTCCACTCTCAGCTTCCTCGTCTCAAAGGTTAGCTGAATCTCCCTTCCTCTGCCCGCTCATTTTACGTTTTTGGCGAATTTTATCTTAATTTGGCAACGGTTTTGATTAAGCTTTAAGTTTTAAACCTTTTTTTGTGATTGTTTTTTATACCTATTTTTGTTATTTGTTTGCAGGATGGTCGCAAGATTAGCAATGGGGACTGCGCGCTATTTAGGGCCGGCAATGCACCGCCATTCATTGGAATAATACGGCACCAAGTCGTAGACGAGGAGGGCGACGTAAAGCTGGGAGTGAATTGGCTTTACAGGCCCTCTGACGTCAAATTAGGCAAAGGCGCCTCAATTGACGCCCTGCCGCCCAACGAGGTATTTTATTCGTTCCACCAGGATGAGATATCGGGGGCATCCTTGCTTCATCCCTGTAAAGTCGCGTTTCTCAGCAAGGGTGTTCAACTTCCCTCGGGGGTTTCGGCGTTTGTTTGTAGAAGGGTCTATGATGTTACCAGTAAATGCTTGTGGTGGCTCACCGACCGAGATTACACTAATGTAAGGATAAGAATACAGCACTGCTTTGTTTGCATTATTATTGAATGTCATAATGTGATTTTTTAATTATGATTACTGGTTTCAATAGGTTTTTGGGCTGTAGGGTTTCTTAGAGTCTCTGTCTGAGAGTTTGTGTGATATTCTATTGAGATAAACAAGTCACCACATATATGGGTTTCACAATGATTTGTTTGATTAAGAGGCCTCTGTACAAGTTTTTTTCTTATTTAAATTTTTTGGTTCATAACTATTATGATTCTAAAGATAAAATCTATTGTACTCCTCCAATCTTTCTATTTCTTTTGTCTGTCTCGAGCTTTAAAGATTTATGGCTTGTTCTATTTCTTGGATGTTTTACTGCATAATACTCTATTATAGTTATCATAGTTATCAGTGGACTTTAACTTCAATATATAAATTGAATAAAATTAAGATATAAATTAAAGCAAATGAAATGAAGAATACAGAAGATTATATGTTTCTAACCTTTTTCTGGTTTCCCGTCATTAGATTTCAGCCCTGCAATCTTTATCAAAATTGAAATTATGGATTTGATGAAATCATTTTTTTAAATGAAAAATGGATTCAGCACTCAATAATACTTCCAGCACAATCAAATTGTGCAATATTAACATCTGATACCAACAACTCCACCAACCGAAAATTAATTTTCTGGATTTCAGGCCAAAAATACTGATTTCCCTTCCAGTTATCTTGAGTAACCTTAAAAGGACCAAGTCATAGCATGTTCAGACAAGGGCAAATTGAATTTAACTCTTCTAACATATGATCCTTCTTGATTGTCCCATTTTTCTTTGGTCTACATGAGCTCTTTGAACCTTAAGGCCATTATTATGACCCTTAGGCACCGCATTTCGCAAGATTGTTTGAAAAAAATTGGATTCTGTCCAATCTTAAGCAGTGACTAATTTAATGTCAATCTCAGGCAGTGACTAATTTAATGGTAAATTTAATTGGCTTGGTGGATTATTTATGTATATATTTATTTGCGGTAAGATTTGTAAAAAAAATGAGATTTGTTTTTATTTTTTATAATGAAAAATATAATGATGTTTTTTGGGTCAACATTTAAATTGGCGCGTTTTTGGCTCAAATTTTGAAGTAAAAAATGTTATTTATACCTGGTTTTGTTTGAAATTTGAAGTTATACCTAATTTTGACTTCTCTTTGCTGAACATAATGGTCAATTTGTTCACTAGTAAACTGTTTTTAAATTTCATTGCCCTTGAATTCCAACCCAAACACGAACGTGGTTACCCAGGTGTTACCACTGTATGTTGGTTCAGAATAATAAGTTCACTTCTATTTTCAGTTCGCCTCTCCCATACTTCTGTTTTCGGTATGCGATTCTCATACGTATGGCATCAGCTTAACCCCTTTCTCTTTCGGCGGTAAGGCCCCGTAGAACAGAGTTTGGAATTTCGAGTCAACTTGGTTTGTTGAATCAGCTGTTGTTTATATAGCTGCAGGATTTGACCTGGAAAGTTACACATATATATATATATATATATATATATATATATATGAACAATATGCCACAGATTGATCTATTTATTTATGCCAATCATAGTTGGAAATTCATTGCCTTTTGCACTTCCTTTACAGTTTTTGCTTTCAAAATACAGAATATTCTTTTGCACAAAAGGCATGTCTCATACATATATCATATATGTGTGCGTGCGTGCGAGTGAAAATCTATGTACATTTAATATCTACAAATAGTAAATACATATGCACTGAAAACAAAGAACCTCAAATTTCAAAAGTGGGGCCAATGATTGTAGGATTTTTTGGTTGTAGTTTATGGATGACATTGAAAACTTATTTTGCTAATGGGAAATCATAAATTTCATGGTTTTGGTTTATCAGCGAAGATTTTAGGGCCGAAATACAAGACTTGCTGATTTGTGGTTTGCTAATAACCGTATTATATATTTAACAGGATTACAGCAGGGTCTCATCACCTGCTTAAATCAAGGCCATGCTTCTTAAAATGGTCAGCAGTTGATTAGAATGCTGCTTCTATCGACTAAGCTATAGAAAATGAAATCTCCTCCTGAAAATAAGTGCAGGAATAAAATTGCTATTTAGCCGCTGGTGGGATGTGATCATGTGAGTTTTGTGAATTTTTCTATTGCTTAGGAAACCTTGTTCACTTGGATAATTCAATTGGCTGGGGAAACATAAATCTTAGTTTGAGATTCCCAAAACTCCAGCTAAGTGTTTGTTTTCGCTGCAAGTAAACTGCATAAGCCTTATTGGAGTAAACCATGACAGTTCATTGATACTCAAAAGTTAAATCTGCAAGTTGTGGAAACAAAGAAGCCTCCTCGCCCTTAAAGAGGATGGCGTGTTTCTTGCCTAAAAGGTGCCTGGACCAATTTTTATGACTCTCCAGCTCAACTAGATGAAATCGGATGCAATATTATGTGCGTTATTGAAAATATTTTGATCAGGTTATTTGAACTTGACAATTTAACGGGATTAAACAATAGCCCTTCATTACACTGTTGAGTTATTCATGTGAAGTTTTAGCTGATGTACACAATCTAAAGGCAAATAGCTTGTATGCTGACAGGAGCATCAAGAAGAAGTAGATCAGTTGTTGAACAAGACCAAAAAAGAAATGCAGGCAACCATGCACTCAGGAGGGCTGTCCCATCAGCTTAAATCTGATTCAGACAGTATTCAAAATGGCTTATTTGCATCTCAGGTTAAGAGCAAGAAAAGGGACCGCATGGATCAAAACAACAATGAAATGGTTAAACGTAGTCGTTTCTCGAAGGGAGATGATAGTGAATCTGGGCATCTTAAGCAGGAATGCAGTTCAAGGCCAGAAGAAATTATGAATATAACGGACAAGGAAGGAAGTCTTTTCAGTTCAGCAAGTGTTGAACAGCTTGTACATCTTATGCGGCAGGATAGAGAGGTTAACATAAAGAAGGAAAGAGATTTGGTCTTGCATCGTACCGTGCTTGTAGGAGTGGTTATTACCACTGATAACAGGGATTGTCTCAGTCATTTTGTGCAGTTGGGAGGTCTGTCTATTTTAGATGACTGGCTTCAAGATCCGCAGAAAGGGAAGTCTGGGGATAGTGGTAGTCCCAAGGAGGCTCAGAAAGCCTATGAAGATTTGCTTTTTGTGTTATTAGAGGCCCTTGGTAAATTGCCTGTAGATCTTGAAGCTCTCAAGACATGTAATGTTGGAAAGTCAGTAAATCATTTGCGCACCCATAAGAACTCAGAGATTCAAAAGAAAGCAAGGTATTTGGTTGATGCATGGAAGAAACGTGTTGATGAGGACATGAAGAATAGTGATTCAAAGTCTTTGCCAGGACATGCTACTGAAATTACTTCAAAAGGCTTGGCTCCATTGATTCCTGCTTCGAAAGAAATTTCAAATAGGATAGGCCAAGAGGATGCAGGAAAATCAGGTTCAGTTTCTCTTGGGTTTGCCAAGGTGTCAGTATCACTCTCCACAACAAATAGTTCTAAGGAGTCCCATTGTAAGATGCCAGTTTTTACTGGTACCACTGATCTAACAGTGCCCGCAAGTAAGGAAGAGAAAAGTAGCAGCTCTAGTCAATCACAGAATAACAGTCAAACTTGTTTGAGCAGGCATGCAAAAGCTGCTAGGCCAGTTCAGAAAGAAGATACTCAGAGTTCTATGGTATGTTCAGTTAGTAATAAGTCCTCTTTTTCTGGTTCACCATGTAAGATTTCAAACAAAAGTGTCCAGAGTTCACTTCTATCAGGGAGCCACAAAGAATCCATGGGTGGGAAAGCACAGTTATGTAGTAGAAATACATCAGGTGAGAAGGATTCACACTCTGGAAAATTATCCGACAAGGTAACAGATATTGCTCGGGGGGATAGCAGTCAGAGGTTGATAGTGAGACTTCCTAACCCATCCCGAAGCCCTACTAGAAGTGTAAATTGTGGATCGAATGCAGATAAAGCAATTCCTGGGAACCTGGGGCTTTCTCCTGGAAAGAAAGAAAAACAGGATGTGCACTATGGGAAGACAAAAGAACATAATATTCTTTTTGATGGTAATTCCTCTCCAGAGGTTAATATAGAGGCTTGCCAGAGAAATAGAACCAAATCCATAAGTGCTATACCTATTGAGGAGTGCGGCATTAATGGTGAAGATAGTGAAAAAATGCTGGAAATGTGCAAAACAGCTCAAATTTTATCTTCAGGCCTTGGTGAAAGGGAAAAGCGAAAGGAAGGCTCGGCAGAGGGGACCGTTGAGATAGAAAGAAGAAAATACTGTGAGCCTAGTGATAACTCAGAAGGTGCCAGTGAAGGCTGCTCTCTCCATTCTCAAGCAACAGCAGTAAGCATGGATGAATGGGGAATGAGTTTACTGGCAAGCATAGTTGTGACTGAAATCTCAAAAGATGAGAATGAAAATGTTGTAGGCAATTCTGTAACAACTTCCTTGAGAACAGGAGAGAATTTAGGCCAGGATGGTATATCAGGCTATGACTCCAAACTCAATTTACCTCAGAGTGATGATGTAGTAGGTCAAAATGGGTTGAATATGAAGAAAGACAAGAATGATCATGATTCCACAGATCATCGAGATGCTTCTAGAACCAACTTGGATACATTTCAAAATGTGGAATTTACTGGTAGAAAAGAGGATGCTTTGAATTTCTCTACAAGGGCTTTGGAAACTGGAAATGTTGCTATAGTAGGGGAAGGTGTAAAGGGCATTATTGAAGACAGAATACAAGAGCACCCCTGTTCAAACTGGGGTGGGGAACAACCAAGGGATGAGTTATGTTATGATGATGAAAAACTGTACATCAGAGGAGAAGGTGGACTGGCTTCAGACTGTGCAAAACAGTCTGAACTAGAGACAAGAGACGAACAAGAGGGACTTGGTGGACACAAAATACAGGATTTAGTTAATTTACAACACGTAAAGGTACATGTCAGGGGCATTAGTGTACAAGTAGACAGCCAAGGAAGTGGTGAACAGTGCTTGGAAAAGGAAAAAGAGATTGGAAATGACCAAGAAAAACCCAGTGAAGGACATGTTCCATGCACAGGGGCCTCTGATTCTGATGTTAGGGAGCCAAATAATTGCCATTCAGGCTTTTTTGACAATGTTTTTGTGCAAGTTGCACAACAAGTGGCAAACAAGGTTGGGAAAGAAGAGGGCCATGACAAGCAGTCTGACTATAATAAGCTGTCTGATAAAGATGTAGAGCATATAAGTTTGTCTTATGAACAAAATAAAAGTATTGACATGCTTGATGCCAAGGAACATCATTCTACCTATGGACTTGAACATGAAGACCAAGGGAAGGGTGAAGACAAAGGTAATGAACATCTTCCTGTTCCTAGGAGCATCACATATAAGGATGATAGTCAGGAAACTCTGATCGAAAAAAGAGAGTGCATGGAACCAGAGCAGACTGTGGCATCTGGAGAAGCAGCATATCAAGGAATCGGTGTGACTACTAATTCTGACAAGAAAAATGTTACTACGGAGATGGGATCTTGTACTGTTCCACAAAGCATTACAGTCGTATCTTCAACATTTGTAGAACACCAAGAATTCTGTTTGAAAACAGAAGTAGCACAGAGTGCGTGGTCAGATGAACTGCATTCTTCTGACCAAATTATGGCAATGGCAGTACCTCCAGCAAAGTATGATGGAAGCAATGATTCAGCAGATAGACCTGCTTTTGACTTAAATGAATCTATTGAACTGGATGAAGCAGGTCAATATGATGCAGCGATATCCACATCGGCATCTCGTTTATCAGTTGTGCCTTGCACAAGTGCTTCTGTTCCCCTTACTGTATCTTGCACTGGCTTAGCAACGCCAATTGCAGTGGTTGCTAGGTCAAAGGGACCTTTCGTTCCCCCAATAAATCCAGTGCAAAGCATAGAAGAACTAGGCTGGAAAAAATCTGGAGCAACAAGTGCTTTTCGACCAGCAGAACCTAGAGAAATAACTGATCTGCAGCATCCTGTCTCCAAATTGCCAATTTCAGATGCTGCTGCATTTAATTCAATTGGAAAAGGAAACAGAGCTTCATTAGATATTGATCTTAATGTGGCTTATGAGAAAACAGCTGAAGATGAGGTAATGACAGTGCATTTATCTTCTCAAATATGTGAACCATCAACAAGCTCTGGATGCAGAGATATGAGTGGAAAAGATTTGATATCTTCAATAGCTGAATCTTTTGCTCCTACCCGGCCTTGTAGTCCTGTGAAGTCAGATTTTGACTTGAATCGCATTGATGATAGTGGGGAGAATGAACTGATCAAAATGGCTCTTGGTACCAGTGCTGAAAATTTTGGATTGACTTTGAAGACTGCCACCAGTGCATCGTCCATTGGAGCTTCATGTGTTCTGAGAGATTTTGACTTGAATGGTGGGCCCACTTTTGATGATGGCAGGGATGAATTGCTGCCTCAGAATTTTAGGTCATCTTCCCAGCCTGTAGCTGACCTGAGAATCAAGGGCGAGCTATTCAATTCATCATCTTGGTTTTCTGCTGGAGATGCCTTTCAGTCGCTTACAATCCCTTTGCATTTCAATGACAGGACAGATCATCAAGTTATCACTACAGCTGCATCTGCATCTCAGTCTAATCGGAGTTCATTACCTGGTTCGAATTTGTTCAGTGGTGATATATATACAGGGCAGACACCATTCTCTTCAGATCCTATTATTTCCTTTTCAAATACGACTAGTAAGTCATACCCATTTACTGGATTTCCTTTTGGGTCAAGTTTTCCTCTTAACTCTGCTTCTTCTTCAAGCGGTCCACTTTCCTATCCTGAATCATTAGGACCAGGATGTTTTCCTGCAGTTCCCTCTCAGGTAGTCCCTACAGGGTCACTCTCATCATCACGTGTGAGACCATACTTTATAAGCCCGATGGTGGCATCTGGGACAGAGAGCAGTAGCACATGCACAAGGCCTACACCAAATCTTGATTTAAATACAGGTCCTGAGATGGGTGACGCCTCTTACAGGGAAGAGAGGTTAGTCACCGGGGAACCTTCAATAAATTGTCCTGTTTCTTTGGAGCAGATGAAAGCATTCTGCCATGGATCAGCTTCAGGTATATCTTCAAAGAGAAAAGAACCTGAAGAAGGTTGGGATGTGCATAGATCTGGACATGAGCAGTCTATTTGGCGGTAGTTATTTTTGGCTCATGAGGTAATTACATGAAATCTGCTGTCAATTGATATGTCAGACAAGCAAACTTTTGTAAACAATGTGCTTGCAAGCTATCAACTTCACTGCCATCCTCGTAATTGACTATTTGGATTCAAATGCCACCCATGAATCAGTGCTTTTTGCATCCTTTAAAGGATTTGCTGACTTGTAGTATTTAACATTCTGGCACATAGAAAAGTGACAATGTGAAAGCTTTGTTCACCAGAGTTGTGTAAATCTAATCATGCACTCTGTACTGTTCCTTTGTATGGAGTTCCATGCAATGCTAACTCTGGCTTGTGATTGCTGTAAATTTTGAGTGTTAAAAGATGATGGTTTGTTCGTTCCTAGTTGTCTTGTCAAGGTACCTGCATTTTCCAGTGATCCATTGAGAACATAGGGTTCATAAATTTCGAGCAAAGCAGTGTATCCGCCTTATAGTTACAAGTAAATCTGTACAGGTATATTTGCTTCTAAGTTTAGTACATTTGTATATGTAGAGTACGGAACTTGGGAACAGTATTATGATGTTGTCCTTTTTCTTATAACAATGTTCCAGCTTGTTTTCATCATGCTTATGGATGATTTGGATGAGAATATATTCTAGCTTCCAAAATCATCCCATAAGTTTTGGGAGCTGCTGTGGTGGGGGATGGCCGACTTTGCTCTTTGTCTGGCTTTTAAGTAGTTTGATTAAAAGTAAATTGTCGTTGCTACCGTCGGTGCAGAATCTTGTACTATGATCCCTGACAAGTGTCAACAAGCCAAATAAGAGGGATTTCAAGTGGTTCGTGAATAAATGGTATCCACCATTCAAAATCCCACCCTTACCTGGTTATTTTGTTATTGCGGGCAATCTTTTATGTCTCCATTTGTAGAACTTATTAGTCAATTCTTTTCCATAATCTTGCTTGCTGTTGTTCAAACTGTAAGGTCAACATATTGTTGCCCGTATGCATTATTCAGATCTCACAAACATGAAGGTTTGCATTGCAGTGACAAAACTTAAGTACTGCTACACCATCTGAGCTTCCTAAGTGATCAAAAGTGCGTGTGTTACTCATGACCGCATAACATTGGCAGACCATTTCTATTAATATAACTTTTGAAGGCCATGATGTTGATGTTGGAAGCCTATCCAAAATGTTGGATGATGGTGTAATTTACACCCTTACAATTGCCTTCACAGATGTACCAAGTGATACCGAAAAGTAGGTGCCTACAAGGAAAAGCGTTTAAACATTTTGTGTTTAGATTCTAAAGCTATTTAAAACGTTCTTCGTTATTGGATTTCTCATATAATGTCAATCTAGTTGAAATACTTCAAGGGCTTTTTAGCATCCTCTAAATTAACGGATGGTGCTATTAGTGTTGATTTAAGCCTCCTGAGTTAAATTACTCATGTAATCAACACGGACCGCAATGTGCGACTGACATGCACATGATAAATCATTTTCTGATAGCCAAGTAAATTAATTTCGAGGATCATTTGGTAGCCCTCCCATCTCAACTTTGGTCTAAGTTTCTAACTAAAAGGATTCACGTTCTATAAAACACCAAGGAGGAAATGTTCATTTGTCTTTCAAGTAATTGTGGGCTAAATCTAGAAGTTACTGCTATCTAATAATGGCACGAAAGTTGCATTTTATTGAGTTCAGTAAATCATTGCCCATCCTTTTTCATGATGTGAAACTTTTAGTTTGGAGTATTCTAGGAGCTAATGTCATCAATGACATCTATTCAAGAGAGAGAGACGATGATGTTTTCGCAACAATGGCACGAAAGGTGCATTTTATTGAGTTCAGTAAATCACGGCTCATTCTTTTTCATGATGTGAAAAGTTTAGTTTGGAGTACTCTAGGAGCTCATGTCATCAATGACATCTCTATTCAAGAGAGAGAGACGATGATGTTTTCGCAATAGTTACGTTTGGGACAGGTATTTGTAGATTTTTGGTATAGATTTCAATTTTTATGGAAATTGGAAAATATTTTTTGATGGTTGTTTTTTTCTTTTTAAAATAAACTTAAAATTGTTGCCCTTTGATGGCTAAAATTGCTCTCTTTTGATGGCTTGAAGGATACAGTGGCAAGATAGAGTGAACTAGAGCTATGTCAAAAGTTTTAGTTATAATTGGCAAAGTTTTAGCTGGCCAAGAATATAAAAGAAAAATATTCTAAACATGAAGCAATCTCCATGGAAGGGATAGTTAAGACATCCATTTCGTTAGTGGAAGGGATAATTAAATAATCCATTAGATATAAGAGCTTGGCTTAAATAATGGCTTCTAAATTGATATTGTCACACTCATTTTTGCAGTGTACTTCCTTTGATATGGAGGTGTAAGACATGAAGAGAGTTCACCCCTGCATCTCGATGCCATCTTTATAACCATTGATTGCAAAAGGCAGTCAAATAATTTGGCTGATTTTTGCGTGATATCTCTTTGCTACCATGCATTTACGAGATTGATGCCTTGAACAAATTTCTGTCACCATTTGCTGGCCTCCAAGTTTAAATTCTATGTAGACCACTAAGTAAGAAAAACAGAAGTCGATGACCTTTCGTACAATTTGTTGGCATCCAAGTTTAATATCTAGCTAGACCACTAAGGATAAAAGTACACGATCAATAAACCTAGCAGTTCCATAAAAATGCTATGTATTAATAAGTTCTTAGTATTACAAATCTATTCTTTGTACGACTATATTGGAATCGTAAAAAGTTGGTGCCAAACCATATAGTTACGAGTGTGAAGAAGCTATATTAAATTGGCTGTTCCCCTCTCCGTCTTCATTTTCAAGCCTGCCTCATCTCCCAACTTTCAATTTAACCTTGTTTACCTACTTCTCGACAAATATGTCGTCCAAATGCTTGGTCAAAGCCGCTCATCTCCCATCTTTCAATTTAACCTTGTTTTCCTACTCTTTTTTTTAATGTCAGGGCTGGTGGGCCCGACGGTCAGAAGAATTCTATTGGAGTCCGGGAATGGTCCGCGGGACTTGTGAGGAATTAACCCCCTACTTATCAACAAATATGTCCTCCAAATGCTTGGCCCACACATGCCATATCATAGAAAAATTGTTATACAGAGTTGAAAAGCAGCACAGAGGAGTAAGATGAATCTAACTTGATAGATATGACTTGTGGGGAATTAACCCCCTATTTATCAACAAATATGTCCTCCAAATGATTGGCCCACACGTGGCATATCATAGAAAAATTGTTATACAGAGTTGAAAAGCAGCACAGAGGAGTAAGATGAATCTAACTTTATAGACATGCTTTCGTTTGATAAACCATTATTCACTCCAAAATTTTACAAGTTACATCATTCAGAAATTGTTTGTTTCCGTTAAATTAAATGTCATTAAATGACAATATGGAACTTCCAACCAACATGAAGATGGAGAGGAACTCCCAATTTAATGTAGCTTAATATAGCTTCTTCATGTTCATGAATATATAGTTTTGCACCAACTTTTTACAATTCTGGTTGAACAAATAATAGATTTATAATGCTAAGAACTTATTAATATGTACAATTTCTATGGAAAACACATATAATGGATTTGAAAGACCATGTTACTTGACCTATCCTCCATTTTCAATTTACAAGAAGTGGTTAAAGTTAACATAGATATTACTAAGCTTTGGAAAAAGATTGACTCACTATGTTCTCTTAGAATGCTAACTTATCTTCCATTTTCAATTTAGGAGAAGTGGTTAAGGTTAATATAGATATCACTAAGTTTTGGAAAAAAAATTATCCACTATGTTCTCCAAGATTGCTAGGTTTATTTATTGATTGTGTATTTTTAGCCTTGAGTTTATTGGAGTATTTACTAATTAAGGGCTGTCTTTATTGATATGGTATTGCTGGTTCTTATTATAATGTGTCGTGTTACCTCTCATATCTGTACTTAGTACAAAAGTCCCCAAGCACAGGTTGTGAAACCACAATGACAACTTTGACAAAGCTACCTATTGTCATCTCAGTAGCATTTCCTTTCCCTTTTTAAACCAGGAAAATTCACATAGGGAAAACCCCTATGGTTAACTAAGATCAATGTGTCCTAGATAAAGTAGGAACAAAGGAGGTTAGGAAACATAAGTAGTTTTTATACTTTTGGATGATGGATGAAAGGGGAAGATTAATTCCTTTCTTTGTTTGGGTTATGGAGTCATGGATGTAACCGGGGAAATTCTTGAAAAGATCTCAAGGGAAATAAAGATGTAACAATAAGATCCAAATACACTAGATTTAAAAGGCCAAATATCACACATTTTACGAAGAGAAGGATCTTCAAAACTTGCACCACTTCCAAATCGATTTGAGTGTTCTTTGCCTAAAGAGATCAAACTATGCTATCATTCTCAAGATATATAGGGTAATATTCTGTCTTTAAAATAATACAACAAAGAGGGTTTACTTCTTCCAATACAACATCATTAGTCAATGGTGCCCAAATCAACTTTGACAATCCAAACCTCCAACAAAATGCCTATTGTTGTGCACCAAGAATATGTTTCACCTTTCAATAAAGTTATACATGCATTACACAAAGCTTAGACAAAGATACAATATTTTTATACCAAAGCTGCAAATCTCTTTCACATACATCTTCCAAGTGGAAAGAATAAACCCCTATATAGGTTTCTACTTTATCTCCATTTATAATAATTGAGTATTTATTTTCTTTGACCCATTAGCCCTCCAAGGAATAATAATAAAATAACCATAAGAAAAAAAATCAATTAATGCTCATAAGAAATTAACTCTACTATACAAGTCAAACAAAACAATAAAATAATGTTCTTAAGCAACTAAACCCAATATACAAGTCAAACCCCAAGTCTGGTAACATTGCGAGTCCAAGAAAAATGGCGATTAGGGTTCTGTCTCGCTCCACTCAGGCGGCTGCTCTCTCTTCTGGAGCCCTCGCGCCGCGTCTGCTTGGGAGTCCGTCTTCATTTCCCCTGTATCGGATGCCCTCTTCTCAGCGCTGCTAGTTCAGCATTTTCGCTGCCCCACAGCCCCGGAGCTGCTTTCGTTACCTTCTGATCGACGACGTGTTCTGCATTTCGGATGCCCCGTCTACTCCATTGAGGCTTTGCATGAGGATTCGCTCGGAATCTCTCCTGCTCCAAGCCCTCAAGACTGGCGCAAAGAGTTTGACTGTCACATCTCTCAGCACGTTTGTAGCTGCGCAGAGTTCTGTGTGCCGTGGAAGAACACGCTGCCCCTTTATTGCTCTGTCTCCACGTCCTACGGTTTGGATCTGAGATGGAGAGTCCGTCTCCCTGCGCTGAAGAACTGGCCTCCTTAGCAGCTCCCAGGCAGACTCACTCTTGGAAACGACAGAGATCCTAACTCGGTGTCAACACAACAAACATCTAGGATCTACTCTGCCTCTTATCAAATCCAAATTTCATAACCCTCTGGCAAGACCATTCTGCATTGGGTTTGCTCCTCAGATCTGGTGCTGACTCTCAAATTAAATCTGGAACAACGGATTGGGATTCCCTCAGCCCTTCAGCGACTTCTCTTTCGAGGTAAACAACTTGAAGATTCTGTGTCCCTCTCTGCTTACATCATTAATAAGAATGACTCTTTAGTGCTTACCCTTCGTTTGAGAGGTGGTGCAGTTGGGCAGTCCTCTTCTGCTCCTTCCTTCTCATACAAAGATGCGGTTCACTCTGAGCTCCCCAAACCCCCTGAAGCCCTTAAACCAAAGCCTTTTTTGGTTGACAAGCTTGAGGAGGTTCCCTCTGTTGAGTTTACCCATGCAGAAATTGCAAATGATCTTCAAAAATATGCAGAAAGAGCCATCATCTGCAGATTTAATGGATTGTGGCCGTGATCAAAGGAACTCTATGACTGGATCCATGCTAACTGGACTCACCATTGCAAAGTCAGTTTCTGTTCAAAAGGATACTTCATAGTTCTGTTTGATAATATTAAACATTACGAAAAGGCTATAGAAGAAGGTCCTTGGTTCATGGGAACTGCAGGGCTCTTCTTAACTCCATGGTTCCTAGATTTTGACCCTGCAACTGCTGTCATCACCAGGACACCTGTTTGGATCAGGCTTCCCAACTTACCAGCCCATCTATGGCATGTTAGAGTCTATAAGGCGATAGGCAACACCTTGGGCAATTTTCTGATGGGAGATTATTGGCGGGAAAACAAAGGTCTCTACACATATGCCAGAATATGTGTGGAATTAGATTTAAGCAAGGGACTTCCAGACCAAATCAATCTCAAGATAAACGACTTTGTATGGACTCAGACTCTGGATTATGAGAATACCGCCTTCCGTTGCCGACACTGTCACCAAACAGGGCATCTGCAGAACTCATGCCCAGCTCTCTCGGCAAAACTGAAAAAGGTGAACAATTCCAAGCCCAAATCCAAACGATGGGCTCCATATTCTTCGCCTCCTGCAGCGGACTTTGATTCCTCTGGCTCTGAAGATGACGGAAGTGATGCAGAATCGGACCAGAATCAGACAATGGACATCCCCACCGATGCTCAGTCGCGTCCTCCTGATACTGCCGTTGCTCAGAAGCGATCCCATGTGACCTCCTCTTCCGACTCTGATAAGGAGATCCCCCATTTGGAGAACTCCGGTCTTCATGTTGTTTTAGCTCATTCACCCCTGGATGGTTGGGTTAAAGTCAGTAAAAAGAAAGGGAAAAAGCTTCGTGTTGAAGCCTCTACCCACTCCGGGTAGTTTTCAGTCGTTTTTGTCATCCAGTCTTTTCTTGTACTTCCTTGCTTGTTTCTCTCCTTCTCCAGGGCCGAGGTTGATAGCTTGATCATTTCCGGTTGCTGGTTTTCTGTTTCTCATGATTGTATCATCATCTTGTACTATATTTCAGCTTAATAGAATTAGTCTTATTCAGAAAAAAAATATACAAGTCAAACAATAGTAAAATATGGAGATAGTTGGCAACCATAAAGCTAGATAGTAAGATACCTCATTTAGTTAAGGGGTTGGTCACATAACAACCCCCAAAATAGTAGACAAGCTTTTACCCAATGTGCCCTCTAATAGACGTGTCTCATTTGTGAACCAAACATCAATATGGTGGGATGGCCTCAACAAAGTAGCATGATCCATAACTAAGTCCTCAAAATGTGTGTAGAACAACCAACTCCAAACACATGTATTGCCTCCAAGGCTAAGTTGTTACATGAAATCCAATGAAGAATGCGCAATGGAGTCTCCATGTGGTACATGTCATCATCCCAAGGTAGAAGATTAAGTGAGTATCCTCCACACATGTGGATATCCTCAACAAAGGTATGGAAATGTGTGCAAGAATGTTGTCCTCATCATCATGGAAAATACCTCTAAAGGTGCAGCGAGGAGTGGGCTACAAGTGAAGATTCTTAAGTTTGAGAGGATTCCTCCACATATGTAGGAGAGGGTAATCTTTTGAAAATTTATATTTTCCTTCCCCAAAAATAAACAAGTGTTGATGTTATGGGAAAAATTGCATAAAAAATTATAACTTATATTTGTCAATATTAGCTAATAGGCAAATGAAATCCTAGTGTTGCTTTGAGAGGAACTAATAAATTGAAATGTGAAGCGAATGAATGAATTAATTGCTTACTCAGGGTTTTGGAAGGTAGTAACCCTCTAATGCAAACCATGTGTTTTCATTAAACTCAAAGAAAAGGACAATGCAAGCTTTAATATTTAAAAATATACATATATTTCCCAAAATGGTTTGGGAACATTTAAAAAATTATAAAGGTTAGAAAACAAAAGATCACATCAACATTTTATCAAGGTTAGTATCTACATCAATGGTAAGTCTAACAATCAACACACATTTAGCGATTAAAAAATAGTTTAAAGTTTTTTTGTAAGTTTAGATTGTATTACCCCACAAAAACATAAAGTCCAGTGCATTAGTCATCTATCCATTGCAAAAATATTTTATGGCAGGTAGTCTCAATTTTCCCAATGGGAAACCAAATGTTTTTGACTAATTTCCTGTAGAATAGTTTGTCCAAAACTCCCGGAGTCTTAATAGTTGCAACATACCTAGAGTATTTATTGCATAATCACAATACAAAAAACTGCCAAATATCATTTAATAGTTAGGAATCAGAAGAGGTAATAGGTGTCTAATATTTCGCACTAGATCTTGGAGGAATTGACGTAGCAGTGATGCATGGGATATACCTCTCAAATTGAGCTAGACGCGCGTCCATTTTCTCCATATAAAATTGTTGATTTCTTTGCTCACGTTTCACATCCTCAAGATTTGCAAAGAAATTGTACCTTTCGGCCTACCTCCCATTAAGGACCCTGCCCAACTGAGTTTTCATTTGTCATTAAAGAGATAAATCTTGATAGTACTACTTTCTCCTTCCCTTGGTGTGGCGAGGGTCAAGAATCCACTATTGTATGTCCTTTCGGAGCTCCAAATAAGAAAAGGCTTGCCTATCTCTCGTTGTCTCCAAGTTTTTCATTTCACTCTGAATTTCCGAGGGTAGCACTATATGAAAGGTCTCAACAGCATCCTGGGCTTGTTGTTGGGCTTAGTTTTGGACCCAAGGACCAATCCCCCACGCCCCTTCTACTTCTCATGCGTTGATGCTGCATTTGGGCTGATTGGAAACACATTTGCCGGTAACACCAAATTGGGTAAGAGAGGGTAACTAGGTGTAGAGATAAAATAGACAGACAAGCAACAACCATCCAGGAGGGGTAAAGCCCGTAGGGTATGTTGGGGTTCCCATGTTTTGGCCAGATTGGCACGACCAAAAGATGAGACAACATCATAACCACTTTGGGGCCCTAGGATCTAGCCCTCCTGGACCCGGAGAGGGATCTCTCCAATAAAACAAAGAATGATATATCTTTGAAGCTCAAAATGAGGTGTTAGGCTAGGTATGAAGCACAAAGGGAGGTTTAAAATGATTGGGTTGGTTATCGGGTTGGTCATAGGATCATAGACTGAGAAGGTAATGGGAAGAAAGGAGCAGAGCAGTAGGACGTTTCGGCAAAAGAGGATGGGTTAAGGCTGTGCCATCCATTGGGCTATGGAGTCATGAAAGGAGATTACATGCAAACAACTAGCCAAGGCTTTCATAGGGCAAGTCATCTATACTAAAGGATCGTTGGGATAGATGACGGAGTGGAACATTAAGGAGAGAAAGGTGAAACACAAAGGGCAGCTTGAGATCAGACTAGAGGTCATCTAACTTCAGATCTGCTTCGACATACTCTCAAAGGAAAAACAATAAGATTTAAACACAGAACCAGGCCTGAGATCATAGAAGGAATTTCAACCTTCAATGCTTCGACACCGGTTCACGAGATCTTGGGAAGGTCAATCTGTTGAACAAGGACCCCAGTGGACAGGGCTTACACTACATCCCCGGTATCCCAAATCCTCTAGCTTGAACCCAAACAAGAACAATTAAGCATCAAACCTCGAATTCACACATCAGCTAGCAGTGAATAACAACTGCTACACTGGTTAAATTACATGAATTTTCTCTTAGTTTCACTATCAACAGAAAACATTAAAGGTAGGGAGAGCAGAAACATAGGGTACCATGCGAGGGCAAATCCTATGTTATATTTCTGATGCGTATCAGAAGACCAATGAATAGCATGGAAATTGTAAATAACAATGAAATGAGAATAACATCACCCGTAGTAATAGACCAGGATCCTGTGAAATTGCTTGATTAATTGATGCAAAACCAATCACATACACAGAGCTCAATAGCTGATTACAGTCCAAACCTTCTCCTCCCAGCCTACTACATTACAAACTACTTTGCTACTCTCTCCCAAAACTGTTTCTAACAGTAAAAAATGAATCCCTACAACTACAACAACAACAACGCGACCCAACCCTTTACAAAGTGTTCTCTGGGATTCTTTATAGGAAAAATGGATAGCAAGAGTAGGTGATACACATTAAATCGATCTATTAAGACAGAGTGGAGGTGGTGTTCATGCCCACTCTGCTTAATAGCATTGCGCTGTACTTGGTGGTCTGGTTTGGAGTCTTTGTCAGGTCGGATTTGACCTCTGATGTTTCTTTGAAGTTCTTTCTGGCTGTAAGGCTCTCTGTTTTATCCTCTGAAGCAAGTAACATCACTGAAGGTCTTCTGGGCTTCCATACCTCCATTATTGTTGTTCTGACAGTCATCGGAAGTTTCCTGTCAGTGAGATGGCCCTTGGGAGCTCGGGGAGGCATGGAGACTTCTGTCGGAGGGCATACTGTTCTAAGAAAATGTACTGCTGACATATGCACATATATGGCTTGTTTCATGTGCATTTTGGTTTTCAAACTATGCCTTAATTCTTTGAGCACGGGATTAAAGCATCAAATATGAAATTAACAGGCTCAAATTCCTTAAAACTGTTACATGCTATCTCACTGGCCACTGCTGTAATGGCCTCTCTGTGTTCCGAATCACAATGACTGCGATTATGGAAAATAGAGTGAATTCATCACTCGGTATACCCTGCACAGTAAAATAAACCAATTATAAAAACTAGGGGTGGCAGAAGAAATGCTGTGAGGTCTAGAATGGTGGCGCAACCGTGGAAATAGTGGCTGTGGGGGAAAACAGGTGAAAAATGCAGTGAGACGGAGGTTTGATGGAGGGAAGCATGTGGACCGTTCGATCAGGGCAGGAGGCGATGATCGACGGTGGAGATTGGCTAATGGGATGACCTTTGAAAGTTTGGCGAAATACAAAAGGGAATGGGAAAATGCAATAAAAAACATATGAAATGGACCTTAGGTGGTGGGACCCGATCATGGCGGAGGGTGATTTGATATGGGTCGTCAGATCTCAGGAGGAGATCGATAGTGGAGATGATCCGATGGGATGCTATGATCGCGTGATGAGAAAATATGCAGGAGATGCAAGATGCAACGGGGGCCGTTGATCTACAAAGATCAACGGTCAGGATCTGCAGATGAGTTTTTGGGTAATGAAGTGGGGAAGTGGTTTTAGGACGGAAAACCGTTGGTATTGCGTGACAAAAGGGCCGAAATGCTGTTTTCACTTTTTCAACACGATATGGGTCTTTGGCTGACACGTGGCTCTGGAAAACCGCCCATATCGCGTAGCTTTGAGCTGTTAAACTTCAGACGCAAAACTAACGCGATATTGTTGTGGGCCGTTAGATCCGGAGTGGGGAGATCGAACTGTGGGAGATGGAGCGCGATGAAGGGAGATGCGCGATCGGTTAAGTGGCGCAAAGTCAAAGGCAGGTTTAATCTGGACCATCGGATCTATAGGATGAACGGTCATGATCTAATCGCATCAGAGGACGGCAGGTGGTGACATATTTAAGAACTTCCAATGGGTGATGGTGCGATTGAGTGCCAACCGTCCGATCCGGGTCAGATCGACGGTGGAGATTAAATCAGTGGGGAGGGAGGCTGATGCGATGAGCGGGAGCGATGAGATCTGGACCGTTGGATCCTGAGAGATCAACGGCTGCGATCGAATCGGAGGATCGCGATCGGGGAAGACAGAAGGAGGGGATGTATGGGCTGGCGCGATGTGATTAGCGCTGGGCCGTCGGACATACATAGATCAACGGCTCAGATCGCAGCGGGGCCGACAGAACAATAACACTATCACATCGGAGGTTTTTGTTTTAACAAAGAAACGCGCTCCGCTCCGACTTCCGATTGCGATAAGCTCTTCACAGTTTAGTGCTCGGTCTCAGCGCCCGGTTTCATGCGGTGAAGGCGCTGGGGTAAAAGGTGATCGAATTCGGAGATTTTTTGTTTACAAAGAAAAACGTTCCGCTCCAACTCTCCGATGCGATGAGCGCCTTGAGCCTCAACACTTGGTCTTAGCGCTCGGGTTTATGGAGGGGAAGTGGTTGAGGGGCTGGCCGAAGGGGGCTAATCCTGTTATAAAGAAAAAAGGTTTTTTGGCTAAGTTTAGTGTATTTTAAGGCCAAAAAAGGGTAACGATAGAGAGGAAAATGGCTTATTAGACCAAACAGAGGGTGTTTGCAAGGTTTAAAGGGGAGTTAGGGTGATTTAGAAGATTTATGAGAGATTAAGGGAAGGAAACAGATGATGAAAACAAAGGCTTGGGGGGATGAATAAAAGGAAAAATGGAGGCATTTCGGCATTTTCTTCACAACAGAGAGGCTTTTAAACCGGGAACAGCAGTGAGGATTTATCAAATGGCAAAGGCACAAGGAGGCTTCAAGGATGATGTGTTTTCGGAGGAAATGCATTCCTTGAAGGCTCAAAAATCAATTTAGCCCCCTGTTTGCTTGTCAAAAATTCATAGGGGGCTAACAGGGTAAAGCCCGTAAGAGACATGGCACTGCTCAAACGAAATAAAATGCTACCACCCCAGGTATAATTACAGTGAGACACATTATACCTAACAAGAGAGAGCAAGGCGCAAACCCGACACAGGTAAAGGGATCCAATATTCCAGCAAACAAGGCACAAACCCAACACAAGTAAAGGGACATGTTGTAGCCACAACACCCCCATATTTTTTTAAATAAATATGGTAACCCTTCATGTAAATTCAAGCAAATTGGTCCTTGGTTTGCTTTACTCTCTATTAGTTTCACTTCTCCAAAACATTTTTTATTCAATAAATTTTTTCACTTTCGAGGATCTTAACAAGTTTATTTGATGAGCCTCTTCCAAAAGTTTCCCAATGTATGGAATTTGTTATAATTGTGGCCCCTGATTCCTGATACATCCTTAATTTGATGAGGTATTTTCATGAATACATATGAAATAATTTGTAAATTTTATATTTATAAATTTAGCATCTATATATATATAATATTTGTAAATACAAATCGTATATATTTGAATTAATATACGTATTAAAATTTCTTTATTATATATATTAAACATCTCATAAATATGAAAATGATTGAAGCTTTAAAAGTATTTCCACCACAATTTCTCATTATCATATATTTTCTTATGGTTTTTCGATTGGGTTTGTGTGTGGTTATAGGTTCATACGAATCTATCAGGTTAATTCCCAAGCTACATCGAAATGCTTACTCAACACAAAGGGGTTTTGAAAGATCCCAATTCAGTGGATTCCAAATAATGGAATCAGTTCGGATCATTAAAGGATTCAATCGTAAAGTAATAACATGTATAAAAAAGCGTAAAGGAGAAGGGGATTAAATTATGAACAGATTATGGATTGAATCCCAACACAGTGTGGACAACACAGATAGATAGCACGCAGAACGCAGGGAGGAACTTAGAGACCGAGGGTGAATGCAGAGACCAGAGGAACGCAGAGAAATAGTGGTCAAATTGGATTGCTGGGGAGTCGTTTTGGCTTTCCAGGGCGCGGAAGTCATGATAGACGAAGTTTGGATTGGCACTCCTGTACACTCCACTTCATTTGCTATTATCTGTGAACCTTGTACAATCATTTTTTTCACAAAGTATTTGTACATTGACATGTGGATGCTTTGTCTGTTTAAAAACTGAGAGGTCTTCGCACTGATCATCATTGTCGTCGTTGTCAATGGTTTTGTATAACTGGTACACCTTGGTCTCATATGTTATCATTGAGCATATTTTAAAGCCAACACACAGAAGTAATAAGGTTTTTGTGATTTAATATTCCCTGTTTTGGTTTTGTTTTTAAATAATATATATCTAGCTGCATATGCAAATATCATAGATATACTTGTGTTTAAAGGTTGTAACATAAATATAAGTTATGTAACATTGTTCCTCCATTATATATATATTTTGTATGTAATATGCATTATATATAAAATATATATCGATATTTATATTACAATCATTTAATATATGATGTTTGTATTTATATGACTTTTGGTATATAACCTTTTATAAAACAGTTGTGACATTTTATAATACTATATATATAATCAATAAAAGGAAAAGGGAAATCAATTTTAACAGTGCTTTGTAAAATTGTGAAATTATGTTAATTTATTAATTTATTTTCATGAAATTATAATTTTGAATTAGAACCAAAATGAGCTCATTTGATTTGATGATAAAGATTGATAATTGTTTATTTATTTTTACTAATTATTCTTCTATCGTCTTGCATCGAGTTGAGAAGATCATTTTTTTTCGGGTCTGAGTTTATGTAAAATCATAATGAACTCATTTTATAACTCATCTTAGGTATGTGAATAGGGTTACCTTGACAATTTTCTAACATGAGAACTTTATTTGCATTTGTACTAAAGACATTTGTAGATTCTCAAATTACTTTGGGATTAGAGAGTAAATCTTCATACTAAGATCAAAACACAATGCTCCCCCTCCAATTAAAACACTTTAGCTCTTAACTAGAGATGAGGCTATCGCGTGTTTAGTCAAGATATGTTTCCTTTTTATGTTCTTTTGCATTATAAAACTAGTTGCATTTAATTATTTTATTCTTTAAGTCTCCTCGCGAAGAATCAAGCCTCACAGTGGCCAGACTGAGCCCTGGTTTCAGTTAAATCCTAAAGGATCATCTCATCTAAACAATATCATACATATGACTGCTTTTTTCCCTTCAGTTTGTTAATCTTGATAACCATCACTCATAAACAAATTGAAGGTTTTCCTTGTGCATATGTACATACTAATTAAGCTAGGTTAACGTAGGTCAGTTCTAGGACAAGGGTAATTGGAAACCCATTTGAACCAGTCAAGATTGCCATCACAACGAAAATGGGTTTAATTATGACTCTGACCGAGAAATTAAGCTAGGTCATTTCCAGGCATCAACGTGGCCCAATGTTCCAACAAGCAAGGATTGACAACATTCGCCTAAAAAAAACACCTCAAATTCCAATACCATAATCCACAAATAAAATTACATTCTTGTAACCAAATAGAGAGTTGGCATCGAAATTAAAGATTCTAAAGGGATGTAGAAATACCCAAGGAGAGGTGACCACCAAGCCTCAAGTGTCAGAAGCCAACACAAGTCTCTTCGCACCATAGCCTCTGAAAACGACTGAGCCATGGGATTTTCCTGTTCACTTGCAGCATGATTTCCCAACGCCATTTCTTAGCACTGTACCTCAAATATTTCGAGCACAAATATCCTTGAAAAAACTAGCACGAAGTTTCCCTCTGGTGTTATTATCTGTTAGAATCATTCTCTTGGTTTCCCGACTACTATAATTCCAAATTAGATTTGAAGCATTATCTCGTTGAGTCCCAAATCCACCTGAAAACCAAGCCAAGTCTCACTTCCACAGGAACCAAGATGTTTCTTTATAGGGATGTTGTATAGGCTGTAGAAATTATATGCACTAAGCATGCATATGTCCAAGATCCACCTGATCTCACACTATTTAACTTTATGCAAGATACTGAATCTATTCCACTTGTTAATATTTTGCGGAAAAATTAATTGCACACACATGTGAAGTATAAACAAAAATATTCAATCGCACATAACACAGTTTTTAACCGGGAAAGCCTGAAGCTGAAAACCCCAACTATATATTATGTAACATGGAGATCATATGAAAATCTCATACAAGCATACAAAACTTATCACAAGCCCTCAGTATAGTACAATCGTCATACACTAATCATGACCAATCTTGCAAATCCATGCACCGATATTTTCCTCCTGCTAGCCTGCCTCCACTGCCCAATATCTGCTGAAGAATAGCTCTGAATGAATTCAAATTACTCCATCCTTGACTGCGCAATCCTCATTGGCATCTCCACTGTGTGTGTGATGCAATCAATGCATCACTATAGTCACAACAGATAGTCTATCTTGCCCTTTCACCTATCTCTCCACTGGTCTCCACTGAAACTGCCATGCACTGTAGTTAACTGTTGTATTGTTCAGTTGATTAATGATTTATTATTTGTGAATTAATTAACTAATTAATTCACTCCACTCTCACTAGTGTATCAATCAGTTAGACTAGATACAACTAGCTCAACTGAGTCTAACTGAGTTAAACTGAATGCAACTCCATAACTACTTCTTCCAACTGTGTCATAACTCTGCCACTTGAGTTCTAACTGAGTCCTCCATGCATTAGCTCCAGTAAACCCTTAGGAATTGCGTAATTCCTTCTGTCAGCTGATGTGCCACATCTGTGCACTGAACTGAAGTGCTCCAAGAGAATAAGTTGCTGTTTAGAGTCTGATTATTATTAAGAGCTAATAATAACCGACATGCATCTATTTTTAGATTGAAGATCTATAAATAGACTTCGCCCAATATTCTAAAAACAAAATTTCATCTATTTTTCCAACTTGATCAACCATCCACGAATAGCATCCTGCAACTTCTGAAATATGATCATCATGTCTAAAAATAGACACAGTCTAAAAATAGACTTGCGCCAAAAATAGCCTGCGGGCCCACTTAGTGAAGGCGACTTTTTTCACTAAGCTCATCATATTGTTGAATCTCAACACTCTCTCTCAACAAGATAGAGATTATCCTTCACCCCGATCCTGCCTCTATGGTATTTGAATTTGTTCCTGGTGAGCGCCTTCGTCAGAATATCTGCATCCTGGTCCTCCATAGGAATGTACTGAAGCAACATGATCTTCTGCTGCACACAATCTCTGATATGATGATACTGGATATCAATATGTTTAGATCTATCATGAAACACAGGATTAACCGAAAGTTTAATGCAACTCTGATTATCACAATGAATCACCGTGGGATCTAAATGTGAACCGAACAAACCAACCAGAATCTTCCTCATCCAGATAGCCTCACATGCAGCTAAACTTGCTGCCATGTTTTCTACTTCTGCTAAACTGAGTGCCATAGATCTTTGTTTCCTAATGTACCAAGAAACTGCCGTAGGTCTGATACTGAAAATCCCTCCTGATGTGCTCTTTCTATCTGTGGGCTTCCTGCCCAATCTACATCCGTGAAGCCATGCAACTTCACCTCATCCGTCTGTCTGTACCATAAACCATACTCAAATGTGCCCTTGAGATATCTCAGGACATGCTTGCCTGCCTTCCAAAAGAGCTTGGTAGGCTTAACCATCGCTTGTGAAAGCTGGTTCACCGCATAGCATATGTCCGGTCTTGTATTGACTAAATACATGAGCAAACCCACCAATTGTCGATAAACAGTGGCATCCAATACCTCTGTCGATGTAGCATCCTCTTTCTTCCAATTTCCTGGAAGAGGAGTGTCGATAGGCTTGCATCCTTGCATGTGAAACTTCTCCAGTATCTCTTGGGAATACTTGCCTTGAGACACAAACATTTCACCTTCCCGCTGCCATATTTCCAATCCAAGGAAATAATGAAGGAGGCCCAAATTCTTCATCTCAAACTCCTTTGCAAGATCTGCCTTGCATGAGTGTATCAACTGCTCATCACCTGTTAGTATTAAATCATCAACATAAAGTACAATGATTAAAAGCTTACCCTCCACCACAATCTCGTACAGGTTTGCATTCGCCTCACTCTTGGTGAAGCCAAGTCCAGTGAAATAGCTGTCGATCTGAGTGTACCAAGCACGGGGTGCTTGTTTAAGCCCATACAACACTCTTTTGAGCCTGCACACATGCGACTCGCTGCTGAAGATCTCAAATCCTTCAGGCTGCTCAATGTACACCTATTCCTCAATGATCCCATTAAGGAACGCAATATTCACATCCATCTGATGAATGTGCCAACCCATCTGCGTTGAGAGAGCAAGGATGGTCTGTATGGAAGAATACCGTGCGAAAGGTGCAAAGGTTTCTTCATAGTCAATCCCCTCGATCTGTGAGAAGCCTCGGGCAAAAAATCTTGCCTTATACTTCTCGACACTCCCATTAGCAGCTTGCTTTACCTTGTAGATCCATCTTGATCCTACAACTGATTTTCCCACCGGCCTTGGAACAATCTCCCAAGCACTGTTTCTAACAATGGAATCATACTCCTCCACCATGGCATCTACCCATGTGGGCTCCTGGACTGCTTCTTCGAAAGAAGATGGCTCTGTCACAATACACTTGCTCATAAGAGCCATGTATCCAGTATATCGGTCAGGTGACTGTCTTTGTCTGCGCTGTGATGTAGGGACTCCTACATTCTGTGCCACATCAAGCTTTAGTCTCTCAGCTTTTGTGGTACGCTTTCTACCTTGTCTGATGTTTGGTTTTGCATGAGTGGACTCCTCCACTCCATGAATCTCCTCTTGTGGCTGATCCACATCCAGAGGCTCATCTTTGGGAATAAGAAGTTCCTCCTCCGCATGCACATGTAGCTCCCTCTCAAGCGACAACTTCATGGCTTTCACCTCATTGAATTTTATATCCCGTCGCACAACAGTCATCCGACTGTCTGGAAAATACACATGATAGTTATGGGGTGTTTCTGTGTACCCCACAAATATCCCAACTTCTGCAGTCGGCTTCAGCTTCTTCCTTGCGTCCTTCGTCACATGAATGTAAACAGGGTAGCCAAAAATCTTCAGATGAGAAATATCAGGCTTCTTACCAGTAAAAGCTTCTTCGGGTGTACTCATGCCAAGTACTCTATGAGGACAACGGTTTTGCACATAAACCGAAGTGTTACATGCTTCTGCCCACAAGCGCATTGGTAGGCCCTGGTCATGCAACATCGCTCGTGCAACACCCACGATCATTCTGTTCTTTCTCTCCACGACCCCATTCTGCTGTGGGTTATGAGGCGCTATGAGTTCTCTTCGAATTCTTTCTTTGCTACAAAAGTCTTTGAATTCGCCCGAGATGTATTCACCACCATTATCGCTCCGTAGAGCTTTCACTTGCTTCCCCGACTCCTTCTCCACTAATTCCTTGAACTCACAGAACTTTGAGAACATTTCACTCTTCTTTTGCATGAAGAAGATCCAACATCTACGAGAAAATTCATCAACAAATATCACATAATACCTATGTTTTGTTGCTGAAGCAACCGAGAATGGTCCACACACATCTGTGTGGATTCTCTCCAAGATCACCAGAGCATTGTTCTCTTTCTCATGAAAGGTGGTATTCACAAACTTACCCATTGTACATCCTTTGCACTGATCTGACTGCACAAGAGTACCCTTGGGAAGTCTAGTAGAAATTTGCTGCAAAATCTTCAAAGCGCCATGGTGAAGATGGCCCAATCTCCTGTGCCATAATTCGCCCTCATCCCAGCTCACCACTTCTTCTGCTTTGCCCACCATTGCAGCACAACCATATACCTCTAGCTTGTAAAGATTCTTAATTCAAACCCCTATCTTCTTGGTTTGACCCGTTGTTTTATGTTGAAGGAAGGCTTTTCCCTCACTGAAAACAACGTCATAACCCTTGTCTTCTAGCATCACGACTGAGACCAATTTCTTCTTCAGACCTGGAACATGCATGAAATTCTTCAACAAGAATGGATTACCGGACTCCCTCTCAAAGGTAATGGTCCCAATGTCGGTCGCACTGTATCGACCATCATCGCCCATCTCTATATGCATCTGGAGGTCCTTCTCCTCCAAGTCACTGAACAACTCTTTGTCTCCCGTCATATGGAAAGATGCACCACTGTCAAGATACCACACCGATCCCATGCAGCTTGAAACCAAGCATGCGATCAAGGAAAAATCCAGCTGAAATTGCGAGGCTAAGGCCTCTCCAGCTGCAGATCCAGCAGCCTGCTTATTATTCTTATTCTGTGGACATTTAGTGGTGAAATTTCCATGCTCGTGACAGTGAAAACACTTCACTTTGGAAAAGTCCTGCTTCTTGCCTTTAGCACCGGATTTTGAAGGATTTTTCTTCTCCTTCCCTTTCCTTGCTTTGGTAGCCAAAGCGCAATTCTTTTCATCTTCATTCTTCGATGAAGATCCATCCCTGGTACCCCACCTTATCTCCTCCTGCACAAGATCCAACCAAAGTCGCTCCCATCCCGGCAGTTTCTCCCGTCCATTGACAGAGTATTTGTAGCTATGCCAACTCTTCGGAAGCCCAAGGAGAGCCAAGCTCACCAAGTCTTCATCATCAACAGTAACCCCCACACTTCCCAGCTCATCCTTGCAGTGGAAAAACTTTGTGAGGTATTTTGGAATACTGTCGCCTTTCTCCATTTTTATTTTTCTGAGCTTGTCTTTAAGCGCCAACTTCCTCTAGTCACTTTTTCTTTGGAACAAGTCTATCAAAGCCTTCCACATTAAGAATGGAGTGGATTTCTCATGAAGGCTGGAAACTATATGGTCCTTCACACCTTCCAACAGAATTCTCCTCGTCTTTGCTGTCTTCTTTTGCCATGCGTCAAGTAACGCAGCATCGCTAGATCCTGTCTTAGGAACATCACTATCGATGAACTTCTTCAGCCCATTATCCTCCAGCACCGCCTCCATCCTGTCCTTCTAGGTTATGTAATTCGAGCTCCCATCAAGGGCATACTCTAATCTCAACCCGTTGAAAGACATTTCAATGTATAATCGATTTCTGCACCAAGAATCTTCTGTAGCAAATTCGAATTGTCCACAAGCACAGACTCACTTCACGATTGAAATCTTCAATCAACAATGCTCTGATACCATGTAGAAATTATATCCACTAAGCATGCATATGTCCAAGATCCACCTGATCTCACACTATTTAACTTTATGCAAGATATTGAATCTATTCCACTTGTTAATCTTTTGCGGAAAAATCAATTGCACACACATGTGAAGTATAAACAAAAATATTCAATCGCACATAACACAGTTTTTAACCGGGAAAGCCTAAAGCTAAAAACCCCAACTATATATTATGTAACATGGAGATCATATGAAAATCTCATACAAGCATACAAAGCTTATCACAAGCCCTCAGTACAGTACAATCATCATACACTAATCAGGACCAATCTTGCAAATCCATGCACCGATCTTTGCCTCCTGCTAGCCTGCCTCCATTGCGCAATCTTTGCTGAAGAATAGATCTGAATGAATTCGAATTACTCCATCCTTGACTGCGCAATCCTCATTGGCATCTCCACTGTGTGTGTGATGCAATCAATGCATCACTATAGTCACAACATATAGTCTATCTTTCCCTTTCACCTATCTCTCCACTGGTCTCCATTGAAACTACCATGCACTGTAGTTAACTGCTGTATTGTTCAGTTGATTAATGAGTTATTATTTGTGAATTAATTAACTAATTAATTCACTCCACTCTCACTAGTGTATCATTCGGTTAGACTAGATACAACTAGCTCAACTGAGTCTAACTGAGTTAAACTGAATACAACTCCATAAACTACTCTTCCAAGCGTGTCACTTAACTGCACTTACGTGAGTTCTAAGCAGGTCCTCCATGTATTAGCTCCGGTCGCGTTGGGAATTCGTAATTCCGCTTAAATAGAATTTGATGTACACATCGTAAAATCTTTGAGCTAAAGTGCTCAAGAGAATGAGATTCTTCGTTTAGAGTCTGATTATTATTAAGAGCTAATAATAATCAACATGCATCTATTTTTAGATTGATGATCTATAAATAGACTTCACCCAATATTCTAAAAATAGAATTTCATCTAATTTTCCAACTTGATCAACCATCCACAAATAGCATCTTGCAACTTCTAAAATATGATCATCATGTCTAAAAATAGACTTGGGCCAAAAATAGCCTGTAGGCCCACTTAGTGAAGGCGACTCTTTTCACTAAGCTCATCATCTTGTTGAATCTCAACATAGGCAGGCCTGCCACGCCCTTCTCCTCCTACATTTGGTGTTCCTCATGAGTATCGATGAATGATATAATCGCATGTGTTTTCATGCACGGGGGTGACCATGCCACCCCCTCCATTTAATGCTCTCATAGTCATGGGGTGGCGAGCACACGACCCCCAAAATTCCATGCTCCTCAGACCTCACCTGCATTGGGGGAAAACAAAAATTTAATCCATCTCTTTGAACTCAATTTTATTTACATAGGTATAATATTGAAACTATGTTTTAATATCAATTTGTAACAAAGTTCTAAAATTTAATCCCAAAGGTCCAGTGTTGAACCTTTGCTCTAATATCACTCTATAACACTCCCTCCCACCCCCTTGTCCCATCTTAAGGGTTTGTGAGGTGTTTCCTATTTTATTTGAACCAATATCCAAGGTCTGTTACGAAGATAGGGTCACACAATATCTTTTCTAAAGGTATTCAAATCTCAAAACAAATACCACCATCACATTCAATTCACTGAGAGTTTTTTGGTGATTTTTAGTGTTATAAATTTCACCTCAATCCAACACCCATATTAAAAGTTATGCCCATCAAAATTTTAGCCAATTAAATTATGCCACATCATCATTATGCTACCACATTGCATCCACGTGGTCCCTGTCCTACCCCCATGGCATTGTCACATCAACACAATGTGGGGTCCACTTTGTATCATACCATGGTAGATTGGGTTGCTCTGCAATTATATCTAGTCTGTGCTACATCTAACCTTTCAAGTTGGTTTCAACCCTCACCACCCCCGGATCCCCCGATCTATGAATCCATTTCTTGTGCATTGAATATGGTGCATGGACCACTGAATGCTATTTATTATAAGTCATCTCTGGGCCCTCGAAGAGATGTGCACCCTCACCACCCCAGATCCCCAGATCTAACTCTTGTATATTTAATTCAGTGCAGGGCCCATTGAATGGTATTCGACCCAAGTCATATCTAATCCCACATAAGAGGTGTGCACTCTTGCCACCTCTAGATCCCCAAATATAACTCTTGTATATTTAATTTGATGCATGGTTCACTGAACGCTATCCGAACTAAGCATAATCTGATATCCTCAGAAGTGTTGGCCATTGCCAACCTCCAGATTCTCGGATCCCTGATATGAACAACTACTGTAAGGGAAATATGGCATTTGATGAAATATTTCCTCCACATAAATATTGGGCATCACCGACCTCCATATCCCAGATCCCAGATTATATAGGAGTGCTAAGGAAAAAGGAAAATAAGCTTTATTTCTTAAGGAAAAGGGGGCAACAACGCGAATGCCAAATTTCTTGGAAGATATTGCTAAGGCCTAAACATTAACCTCTAACATATAACATGAGTCTGGAACCCACTCACACAGGTCTACAACCCACCCTTAATAATTTTATGATGCATTCCTGAACATTGTGACTTTCTGAGTAATTAATTGGAGTTACAATCCAAACAACAACAATAAAAAATCATGTAGAGATTCTTAGCCTACAACAACTTTCACAACATAAGCTATTTCCAACATAATAATGTATATGCTTAGCCACAAGCATACATATAAGGCTATAAATTGTGAATATGGTAGTATCTCCATGGTTCTACCAGTCATCGAAACCACAATATCCAAGATATCTAGTAGTGATTTTAATAACAACATTCAGGCATTCACACATGAATATACAAGATTATGTCAACAATCATTAGCAGAACAAGACTATTATAGTTTGTGATATAAATATGCACTACTTTTTACTTATTTGAATATATTGAAATGGATGACAACAGGAGGAGGGACTTCCACCCTCCACCCAACCATAGGCTAACTACATTGCAATCTCTCTTGCAACTAACTACCCTGAGTTGGATCCAAAGTTTGAGGGGATGCTTTTACAGGGGAAGTTTACACCAATGGCTTGGTCAAACACTCATGAGATGGAGTTCACTGACCTAGTAGTTTAACAATTTCTCTCTGGTTGTAAGCACCATAGTGACTCACTTACTCTCTAAGTTAAATCACAGTGATTCAACCAAATTACAAATGGGGTATTTCTCAGTTCCAGGGGATTGAATTGAGTGTACAAGACATTAAAAAATTGTCATTTCATAGCAAACACCACAAGGGTTTGCAATCCACCGTATAGGTGGTTGAACAACCCTTACAACAATCACCATAATGGTTCATATTACCATGTCAAGTGGTTCATTATCCAAACAATAGGCACCAAGTGGTCTAACAACGATTCAACAAGCACTAAGTGGTTCAATCATCTCCCACTGGCCATTATGGCTTACCAACATAGTCAAAGGCCTCTATACAAGAACATGCAGGGAATCACACCCCTGGCTTCTGAACACTCGCTTAGTGACAATTCAATCCAGTTCAATGTTTCAACTGGTATTCCAACAACTCCTTTCTCTCCTTCTCTACAAGCTTTTACATACAAAATTTTCTTCGCACTTTCTCTCCATGTCTATATTTTTACTATGTTGTCTCTCTTGTTCCCGTGTTGACCCTTATCCTTTCTTGTTGAGGCAGAGAATCCTTTGTCTTGATCCAAAAGGAAGGGACAATGACGAATGTTTTCCTCCACCTTTACTGCCCACTTCGAAACTTTAAACCCTATTAGCGCAGGCTAGTCCGTGGTTAGGGTGATGTTAAGGGGATTTAAATGAGGTTGGTATGGACCTTCTCAAGGCATGCCACAAGTAACCCCCTTAGAGCATTGGATCAATGTAACTCTCCCTCCCACCCCCTTAGGTTTCCAAAGCCTAATAGTGGGAGGTGTTACCTTTAGTTAAACCAACCTCCATTATCTCATCATGGAAATGGGGTAGAAAAATTTCTTCACATCCAAAGTGTGAAGAAATCACTTTGGATAACATCATCGTGTTTAACTCACTGATATATTTCTAATGATATACAATTTATCTCAATCTGACCCTTGGATTGAGTTCTTCCCATTTGAAGTTTCACTACTTAAAGCTTACCCACATAGGCAAGGACCTGCCACATGGCACCCCAACCTCACCCAGGTGGTTCAATGTCATTTTCGGCACTTACATGACCATGAATGAGTCCACCTTGAATTTGACATACTGACTAATCCTAGGTTCCCACAAGTCCTACCCCTTTGGCATATTATGTCAATGTTTTACATTATATTCACATTTAGGAAAGTATGATGTTCTAATGATTTCTTGCATTGAAAATGCCTCAGACTCCCGAACCTTCATTCTAACTCCCCTCCACAAGCGCATCCAGGTTTGGCACAAATTCATGCCCTTTAACTCGTCTCTCTTGCGCTCATGCCAACTATCCCAGACTCTCAAACCTGCACAGTACCACTTCGAGTAACTCATCATGGCTTAAAACTCAATTAGTTTTTCACCTGATGAAATCTACAATCAATTCTCTCATTAATTTAGAAGCGTCTAATCGTATCGGGTGATAGTTAGGGAATTAACGCACATGCAGGTTCGAACCTGATACACAATGACAATCACTGGATCAACATGCACTACACAATACCTTCACCATGTGTCTTTTAATGCCACGTTAGCTTAACCCCCACGCCAACCAATTCCATAATGCCTTGTTGTCATCATGATGATGTCATCCATCTATATGTTATTCTATAGTGGCACCACATGTCATTCAAAAAATTTCCACTTGGCTATTGAAAGGGCCATATTCAACTACCATGTGTCACATCGACAACCTTTCCACGTTAGGGGTACATGTCATTCATGTCCTATGTGGAATTTACCACCTCCAGGTAAGCCTCGGGCCCCATCGAGTCTTAGACCACCATGCAAATAACACTTTGCTATTTAATGATGGAAGGAAATTCTATCTCAACCTTCATCATCAATGCCAATTTACTCATAATAGGGGTGAAATATCGTCTCCCACCTATCCCCCCTCTCGGTGTGGCAAAAGTTTTGGCGAAAGGTGACGAGAATTTTCCTGTTCCGCGTCCCCTATCAACTGTGCCCACTTCATCTTGAAGTCCCTTCACAACCTTGGTAAGACATGATGTGAATATCCATGATAGATAATGGAAACTTCCCTGTTCCATGTTCCATTCAATTCATGACTTGGTCATCAACATTGGTTTCCATCCCACCGAGGTACATGCTTGATTACTTAGATATTTCAATGATGTTGAGAGCCATTCTTGGTGACAAATAGTACTCTACACCATTGATATAACAGGGATGAATCCACCCATCCAACACCAACGCTCCAGGCATCAAATATGGCTATAGTAGGGAAAACAGATTCATCATGCCTAATCGAAGGCTTTGTTAGATTCACTGATATGGTATGCCTTACCCACAACAACCATAGACTTCCACTAGTCTATGCATAACAAGTATCCATAACATTTATGTATATCAAAACTGAAAATGACACACAATGGAAGTCAACTGAATTCAACAAATAATTGCACATACTAGGTAAGTAACCATGCATTAAAGAGATTATCAACAATCACAGGGACCTACAAACCCCTTCCAAACCATGAGAGAAATCAAACATGTATCTCATCACAGGAAATTAGGAATAACACAATTCCTCCATAGAAAATATTGATACATTCGTTGTTATAACTCATCAATACCATCAACATTAATAATGCAACATAATTATAAGTAGATACACTTATCTGTATAACTTAATGATTGGAAAATGAGGGAGGGACTCCAACTCTCCACCCAACTATAGGCCAACTACACTACAATATTTCTTGTAGCTGGCCACCATCGAGCTGGATTTAGAGTATGAGGACGTAATTGCTCAAGATTAATCTCACCAACAACTTGTCGATAAATGTTAAGAGACAAATTCCACTTCTCAGGTGATTTCTCAATAGCCCTCAACAATATCACTACATTGACTCTATATTGTTAAGAATTAACATGGGTGAGATGAGACAAGTAAGATGGCTGGAAAGGATTGAAGATGATTTGTTTTTATTGCATTAATCTCAACATGTGAATTTATAATACATCAATTTCCCTTCTAGATCTTCTCGATCTAGATCTAGATCACATTGAGAACTCATCAGTGGATCATCATGACACCTCATCAAGATAAGAATGAAAATTCTTTTCAGACTTTGTGATTATTTAGGGACTCTTAGTCTAACATTCCCCCCTCAATCACAAGTCTAAATAATTGAACCAATAATCTTTGTTATCTTTAATATGAAACTGATGAACTAAGTTTCTATGAAGATATGCTTGAAAAATTGCCAATATTGAATATCTGGAAGTGAACAACTACTCTTTATGAAAATAACCGTTGAAATTATTGTTGAAGAGAGCAGTTGCTATGCTGGAGTTCTCCATTTTTGAGTGAATGTTGATTGTTTTGACTTTCAATGTTTCTTGAAAGGATCCAAGTTGGGGCTTTGGATTCTTTAGTTGGTGTTTTTTTCAGGTTGACTACTAACCATCTTCCGTGGAAACTAGTATTTTACGGTTTATCACTAACCAAACCTCATTGAATAATGTCGTGGTTTCTGGATAACCACTAACCAATTTTCTTTGAATAAGGTGGTGGTTTTTGGATGACCATTAACCAATCTATTAATAATGTTGTGGTTTTTGGATCACCAATAACCAATCTTCTTTGAATGAGGTGGTGGTTTTTGGATAATCACTAACTGATTTGCTTTGGTTTTAATAATGTTGTGGTTTATGGGTTACCACTAACCATCTTCAATTTATCAATTTGCTCCCTCCCTTAAAGGTGCATGAGAGTTTCTTTTATCATTGTGCTCCTCGCCTAATGTGTGGAGAGTACCATCTTTCTTTGGAATTACTGGTTGATTTGTTTTCTTTGTTCATTTCTTCACACAAATTTATCTTTATCTTTGTCTCACTAGACTGTAGGATTTATGCAGCTTCTTTACTTCTAGATTCCATCTCCATGAATTTATCCATACATAATTGACTATTTTCTTAACTTTTTTTTCCTTTCAACATATTTATGATAGATGATTTGTCTTCCCACAATAAAGAAAATGATGGAGATTGAAACACTAACTCTCCATGTAACCATCTCTTTTACAATGTTGACACTTTTTATCAATACGCTTAACTTCATCAAGAAATCATGCACTAAAAAGATGGACTAGTTTGGAGAAATTTGGAATATGAAAATTTTTGTCTTTGGTGTATCCCAATCCGTGTTGATTTTTGTTGAATGATATTTATTCCCAAGGTACGAAAACCGACCTGGAAATATCATTTTCTTGTTTTTTTCTTCACAATTGCTACTGCTGCTCATATTACGTGCTTGATTAATTGATTTCATTAAGTCATATATATCGCACTATTCATCAATCACATGTATTAAGTCTCATGTATCACAAGTTACATCAACTTTATCCATTATTTCAAGTGTATCACATGCTATGTCAAACTTTTGGATTAGGTCTTAAGTAAAATTTGTCGCATCAATTTTCTCTAGTAGCTCCACTATGTCACAACTTCATCAACATGTTGGATGAGTTTATCTGCTTCACAGATTGCATTCAATGTTTGGATGATCTTCTATGTCATAGTTTGCATCTAACTTTGATGTAGATCTTTCATTAATCACATCATCAAGTAGATCTTGCTTTTGCCTAAATTTTATCTGGAGTGCATTAATCGATTGTTCTTTCTTATATATTTCCTTTTGAAAGTCATTCACAACTGATAGTGTGTCAACCATTTGATCAATTATTATTTGATTTTGTTGTAATTTCCATTCCATTACTTCAATTTTATTATGCACTTCACGATGCACTCTTGCAAATATTTAATTTCTTGTGAATAATTTTAGAGACGTTTTCTTCCTTTACCCATTTTTCTTGACTTACTTTCTTGTCACGCTTGTTTGTACTTGCTTGCTTGATCACACTCACTTGATTTTTATGTTTCTTAAAGGTGTTGGCTACTATTGATCATTCACAGTGAAGTTAAATTACAATCTTAAATTTTGACAACAATGATTGAATCATTTGACTTGATTGAATCCCTTATTCAATTTTAGACAAGTCACTTTACAACATAATATTCTTGTAAAATGTACAATAAACTCTTTTAAACTATGAATTTTTTTTTTTTTTTTAAATCCCCTTAATAAATAAATGTCGGGAAATAAAAAATCCTTACATTCCAAAAATAAATTACATACAAATTATATACTTTCACAAACTTAAATAGTCATTTAAGTATATAGGCCTATATGCATCATGCCTACTCTTCATATTCATCATATGTCTCACTTAACCAACTTTTTAAGGTTTAAAAAAAAAAATTATGTGGAAAATGATTACCATTCTACTCTTAATGGCCATGAGTCCATCGTATTTGACTTCTGAAATAAAAATGAGTTACTATGGCATGATTGATTTCCAACCTAGTCTTTTATCGAGATTTTCTGCAATAGTATAGCCCGAGAATAATTAGCGTGGGTCTCTTGGAGTTTCCTTTCTGATCGATTTGGAGAGAGATTACAATGTTTATATCTAGAAGTTTCTCCACGAGATCCATATTCTAGTGTTGGGATCCAATGCAGACATCACATAAAGAGCGGATCCACACGAGCCTTATTTAACGGAATTTCAGAAATTTCTCGCAGTGGCCATTCCTAAAGGAGTCAAATAGATTTCGGCCTTGCCTTAGCCTTTAGTATTGTCCATATGAATTCGTGTTTGACACTCATAGAAGAAACAATGAAACCTTGATCTATATCTAATTAGCACAATTGAAATGCTTTTCCAAACAATTGTTGCACTCCTTGGAAACTCACATTGGAAATTTTCAAATTGATACTCACAAAAAAACATTTATGATGCGGAACAACATTTTCTTTGATTTCAGAATTGATTTGAGATTTAGAACCCATCGAAATATTTTATTAGATCTGATCACAAATTAATAAATTGGGATGCGATAATAAGGCTATAGAAATATCGAAGGAGGAATGTTCTACTTTAAATCTGGGTGTTGCTCTGGCATATGTGCTCCATGAAATTTTTCTAAATCCTTTTTCAGGTGTAGAGAGCAAGAGAGTTGCTAATTCTAGTAGAAAGTGAAATAATAGTACATTAAGCTGTGATCACCGACTCCATATACAAATCATTCATATGCATTAACTCAAAACCACTCCCCTAGGATTTAGGCTTTATATGTTTCTCATAAATTAATATTCCAACCACAGTTAGATTGCGAGTACACTCTTATCAAATTTTAAATAAAAACAATCATGGATATGTAGATATATTAAAACCATTAAGACTCATAAGAATTAAGCATATATTTTAAAACATTACATTTGTGACCGCAACTACTCCACTAATAAATTGATCTACATATATGATTTATGATAAGCATATTTAAGCCATATTTATGGTACTCATAAACTAGACACACGTGTTTACATGTTAAGAAAACCAGTATGATACCTGGCAGATAATGTTCTGATATTGATGAGTTTGCTATTTTTTTCTTTTCTATCTCACACTTTAAAAATTATGTATATTTGCAAGTTTGTTGGCACATTATGAAAACAGTAGCAGTGGTCTGCGTTGTTAATGTATGGATGAGTTCAATTCTAATTCAGCCATGGATGATGACAGGAGCACAAACTTACAGGACATCGATAAATACACTCTTTCTAGTCAGATAGAAAAGATCCAATAGAACTTGTAGACTTAAATCAAATCTAGCATATCGTTCGCAGTTGAGTGAAGTTGATGATCGGGAAGAGGAGGATCTTCTGCAAATGGAAATGAAAGAAAAAACTTGTAGATCCAAAGCCACGTGAAGGCTAAAAAAAACTCCATAAAATTTCAGATCTACTATTAGTGATCATAGATCTGTACCAATTTCACCATAAAATGAAGTGTAAACATTCTTTTAAACTGAAAAAGCCCAAATGAGTAGAAGTTGTTAGCATGACACCTTCACATCCATTTCATGTCCATAGATCTCGAAACACAACCAAGCCCCTTAGGACTTATGAGACTCTAATGAACCTTAATTTGATTTAGAGCAAATATTTACTAGCCATGGCTTCATGTTCAACTTAGCAAAACTTCTCAAGCATCAACTTCAAATTAAAATTTCTCCATGAAAATCTATCATGGAATTATCAAGCCCTTAAGACTAAAGAAGCTTTGATACCAAGTTAAGTATTAACATGGGTAAGATGAAACAAGCAAGATGGAGGAAAATGCCTGAAGTTAATTTGTTTTTATTGTATTAATCTCAACATTTGAATTTATAATACATCAATTTCCCTTCTATATATTCTCGATCTAGATCTAATTCACACCAAAAACTCATAAGTGGATATTCATGGCACCTCATCAAGATTAGAACAATGATTGTATTTTCGGACTTTGTGATTGTCTAGGGACTCTCAATCTAACATCTATTCAACATAAAAACAACCAAAGGGGTCCATCCAAGGCTCAATGAGTTTCAACTCAATTCTAGGAGAAGGTATATACATATATATCATTAGGGAGGTTAATCAACTGAATTGGTACCATAGGAGCAAAGAGTCTATGCCAGATGATTTATCCACTCACTGAGCAAGTACCTAAGTGGTTTAGCAACCCCAATACTAGCCACTTAGTGGTTTATCAATCCTTTCAAATAGTTACTGGGTGTCTCAGTTTGTCAAGTAGTTTATCAACCTTAGCCAGTATCCCAATGATTTATCAGCCCCAAGTCTAGCCACTACCCAATTGTTTATCAACTCCATGAGTAAGTACTTAAGTGGTTTATCAACCCCGACTAGCACCTGAGTGTCTCAAGTCCACTTAACTTTCTATGGCCAACCAAATCATGGGCATATACACTAGCCTCAACAAACACAAGGAATTCCATCCCAAAGTAGAAGATAGGATATCACAAGTTGTTCTTTCCTGGTAGATTCACATCTGTTGTAATTTATGCTCGGTGTTCTCCTTTGTAGTGAGCTCTCTCTTGCTCGACTCACTCCTAATATGGTCGCTTGAGAATGAATGAATGCCTAAATGTATATGTATTTCCCTTGTCTCTCCATCGGGATTCTCCTTCTCGTACTTTTCTGTCTGTTTTGACCATGCCCACGTCTTCCATGAGAATCAAGACTGCATGCTTTTCCTTCACTTAGGGAGCCCATCCCCTAAATTCAATGTTGCACCAATAGTGCCATAAATCCATCAGGAATATAGGTGGTGAAATAAATACAATGGCTTGGGTTTACAAGTAACTCCTTCTCCACAATCCTCTAAATATGTGTCCACTTCCGTCAGCCAATCAATGTGTTACATTTCCACATTATTTACATTAGTTACAATTAATAGCGATATTTGCAAGAGGGTTTAGTAAAAGAGGTTGTCACAGACCCCACCCCCTTAAAGGAACAATGTCCTCGGTGTTTTATACCCGAACATGGCATTCAATAATGTTATATGCCCGAGCACAAAATTCAACAACGATCTATGTCTGAGAATTTTTTTTAATAATGAACTTTATATATACACACCTATTTTACATTCATTTACATAATGAATGGAAATTGGTAATATACCCTCATTCAATCGACCATTTTATCAAGTGGCTTCATCTAGTTCACATTTCCTAAATCAATGCACCTTGTCATGCTTGATTACTTGAGTTCCAGTGTGCTATTTTCCTCCAATTTCTAGCCATTCTATCCACTGTGCTCAGTGCTCCTTTAGAGAACAAATTCCACTCATTGCTTCCTGGGACACACCCGTTGCATCTCTGGTTCCAATTAGTATGCTCATTATTCTTTACAATCAATTTACTTTACAAGTTCCAACATCACCTTCTTTGCTTCCTCAGTCCCTCGGGTGATCCATTTTATTCTTCCATGCAATTTCTCTTTTTTCAAGTTCAGGCATCCCCTTTTCTACTTCCTCAGTCACTTGGGTGATCCATCCCTTTGCAAGGCTTCCTCGCACAAGAAGAATTTTCTTAGCCAAGACATCCCTCTACCTTGCTTTAATAAAAAAACACGTGTCATGGGATAACTCATGGTGATTATTTGGTACCGCAGGGTTTCAGTGCCACCACAATGGCCTAGTTCTTGAAGTATTTAGCTCCATCATGTTGCTACACACTTTGAGATTATTAACCTGGCGTTGTTTTCCTTACAATCAACTTCATGTATTTGTGTTAAACAATTCAATAGTTCTTCTATATCACAAGCATATGAGTCTTATGAGTTCCATCTGTTGAAGATTGCAACAAGAAACAGTGAAGGAGGCATCCTGAAACATCATTCCTGATCCTAGTTGGAAAGTGATCACTTAAAATAGGTGGGGCCCACACAGGTGATTTTTGTCGCAAAGTCTATTTTTAGACATGTCGATCATATTCTATGAGTTGCGGGATGCTATTTGTGGATGGTTGGTCAAGTTGAAAAAATAGATGGACTTCTATTTTTAGACATATTGGGTGGAATCTATTTTTAGATTGCCAGTCTAAAAATAGATATGTCGAATATTATTAGCTCTTAGTAATATTTGGACTCTAAACATTATCTTATTCTCTTGGAGCACTTCAGTTAAGTGCACAGATGTGGCACAGGAGCTGACAGAAGGAATTACGCTATTCCTGAGGGTTAAGTGGAGCTATTGCATGGAGACTTCAGTTAGAACTCATGTGACGGAGTTTGGTGGAGTTGATTGAGGTAGTTGGTGGAGTTGTGTTCAGTTTAACTCAATTAGACACAGTTGAGCTAGTTGTATCTAGTCTAACTGATTGATACACTAGTGAGAGTGGTGTGAATTAATTATTAATTAATTCACTAATTATTAACTCATTAATCAACTAAATAATACAACAGTTAACTACAGTGCATGGACAGTTTCAGTGGAGACCAGTGAAGAGGTAGGTGAAAGAGCAGTGTGACTATCAGTTGTGACTATAGTGTTTCATGATTTTCAACAACCAGTGATTGGAGATGCCAATGAGGATTGTGTGGTCAATATAAGATGAATTCGAACTCATCTAGAGCCATTCTTCAGCAGTGATTGCGCAGTAGAGGCAGGCTAAAGGCTGGCAAAGATCGGTGCATGGATTTGCAAGATTAGGCCCTGATTAGTGTGTAGAAATTGGAGATTGTACTGAGAGCTTGTGAGGAGCTTTGTATGATGATTGTTACATGATCTCTATGACATAATATACATATAGTTGGGGGTTTTCAGCTTTAAGCTTTCCCATAAATTATTACTGTGTTTATATGTGTGAATTTTTATGGTTTTAATGTGTGCATGCAATTGATTTAATTTCCGCATGTGATGATCAATGGTAGAAGAGATTCTGTATTGTGCATGAAGTCAAATAGTGTGTGATCAGGAGAATCTCGGATGTATAACATATCAGTTATATAATTTCTACACCATCATGATAATTTTTAATCAATTCAAACATGCCTTCATAAAAAAATTTAATTATGAAGTTAACCATCAAATTTTTAAGTCAATTTCAAATCAAAACTTAAACAAAGAATTGATTCAATTTGAAATTAATACTTATCTTTGGTTTCTCTTTGCTTTCCTAGCTTTACAAGCACTGAGTGTTTCTTAGCCCTAAGGAAATCACTCAATGGTGGTTATTTTTCTCCACACAATCTTTAGTTAGTTCTGCCTTTATATCTAGTTCATTGAGTGTTTTCCAATCCCAATTGAAGCACTTATTGGCGCTCATACTACTCCACACAATATTTTCATATAGGTCCAAATAAGCCCCCCCCCTCTCACTCACCTCCCAACAAGTGTGGGCATTACGATCTAGGTAGTTTTCTATCGACGAGAATAATATTTACCACCAGAACTCCCATGCCATCAAAAATCCCATCACAATCTCCATTATCATCACAAATCCCATGTCATCACACCTTCAATAAGGAAAGTGTGATCATTTGACAAGTATATAAGTGACCACCTAACACTTTGGTGGTTGTAATAGCCAAATTGTTTAAATTGAGTGGTTTTTGAGCCTTAATTAAAACATTCAACAAACTGAATGTTGACAGATGAAGTTTTTACACTTCACCGAAAAACCCTTGAATCTCAGTGGGTGTGTGAGATAATGGGACTAGGCCTGATTTTTTATGCCCTAAGTGTTGTGACTTATTATTTATTTACAATGGTATTTACAACAAGGAGAATATAAACAATAAGGTATAGAATTGAAAAAGGAACATAATATGTAATAATTACAAATTGTTACGACAAAGGGATAAAATCATGTACATATTAACAATGTAGAACAATAAATGGATAAAAATATGTAAAGAGTAATAAACTGAAACCAAGATATTTTTTATGAGTAGCTTAAAATAATGCTTCCTTATCCACAAGGCTACACAAGCATATAGAAAACAACTTCATGAATACATAAATAAATTTCAGCAAAGTTGTTCATGTAATAAAAAATAAATTATAGAAAGATATGCAGGAAAATATGGTTGGAAATTACTTATTTTTATTGATAAATGAGTACAAATGACTGTTTGGCTAATCCTTGCTATAAATATTGAACAAAATTTAATTTAATTTTTTTATGATGTAAGAGACTCATACAAAAACACTCAAAGGACAAAAATATGATGCAACAATATTAAGAATCCTTTTGGGGCCATTTGATATGATTAAATCAACAAATATTCTCTAAATAGAACACATAAGTAAATGATGAATCTGATTCCCTCCTTATCTCTCCTTTGAAAGAAATATCTCTTCACAAATTATGGTTCCTTTCCTTCATATTATTCTTCCCATTTTGTAGTGTTTGGAAATAGTTAGAGATACTAACTATTTCAGGAGTTAGTTTCTCTTTAATTTGATTTACTTACGTTTAATTTATTATCATTCGAGAAGAAGGGTTCTAAATGAATGCTATTTATTATTATTTTATTTTTAAAACATGTCTTTGCAGATTCCCCCCCCTTCCCCCTCATACTTTTCATGAGTTTAAACCACCCTTGTGACTCCCAACATGCATATCGTAAAAGTAAATATATGTATAGTAAAAAACATTCAACATCAAATGACCTTGTGCCTCCTCATATAAACATGCATACATACAACCATAGTAAAAACCAACATATGAACGTACTATATAAACTATAATATCTCACTTTTAACCCCTCAAATATAGTATGTTATCAAATATATACATGCCCAAAAATATAATGCTTCTAAAAATTAAACCATGCAAAAAACTTATTGTAGAACGTGTTGTAGAATAAAAGTATGTATGTTGTAAATATAATGTGAAACATATACTAAAAATATAAAATTATATGAAGTTAGTAAAGTAAATATATGCCCCACATAAGAAAAGGATGCTCAGGATCTATAACATATTTATCATCTAACTTTTTATGCTTACTGTCTTCTTTTTTCTCCCGAGCATATATCTCTAGAAACATATCCTTGACATAAATCTCTCTCCTGTTAACCATCTTGAAAGTAGAGATGTGGGAATGTGAAGAGGTAGCCTTTGATGAAGAAAGTATAGGGGATGTAGGAGGATGGAGCTTAGCTACAACTATGCGAGGAGGAGACTGCAAATTTTGGCCATGGTGATAAGTCATGGCTTGCGAAGTAGCAAAGGGCACTTGATGAGTGAAAGGAAAAGGGGGCATTGTATGATGAGAAACAAATGGAAATCGTGTGTGTCCAAAATTTTGTGCAATGGGATTTGGGTTCCATCCTTAAAATAGAGGTGGTTGATGTGGCTCTAGAGGATGCTATTATGGAATATCAACAATACTGGGATGCGGTAGTGGCATGTTTTGAGATGACTGCAGGTTGATTGTAGTGGCAAGCCTCCTAAGTAAAGGTTCCCTATTTGACTTAGATGATTAAATTATTTCGATTCATCATCAAAATGGATCCTTTTATTATGGTTTTGTCTCCACAAGACTTTCACACAAGCTTGCCTTGTCCTCTTATATTATTATACGACCCTCTATTATGAAAAATCATGATGCAACACTTCAGTTTAATTTGTATGCAACATGATCCTCGAATCATGAATTAGTAAACATCAATGCAAAATTGAACTATTATCATGTTTATGTTTTTGCAAGCACATATGATAAAACGATATTGTGTGACAAACATGTAAGGAATGGGAATTTACTTAGGCATGATGCTAAGGTCAAAATGTCAACATGGAAATATGCATGTAACATTTGGTCCCAATTACTAATGTACCCTTCATTCTCAATATTATATAAAATAAAAGTATGTGGTGGTAGACATAAATAATCATCATTTGAAGCCCATTTTTTTCTTCATATAAATGACCAACTGATGGTGAAATGTAAAACTTGTGTAATGAAAAATACGACAATATTGCGTTTTCAAATTTCAGGAGGGTTTTCACACATTTCCACTATACATGGTAAGCTTGAATGAAAATCTTGGTGTGACAAAAGGTGTTAGTCCCACGAGCTGAGTCGATGTGCGACTGAGTTGTAGCGTGCACACCCATGTGCAATGGGCGCACGTATTGACCAACTCGGGCAAATGCGACGACTCGGTGCGACATTCGAAAAAGTGCGACAATGTTGGGCACACATAACAGGAATGCCATGTTGGCGAGTGCCCACCCCTTGGACACATCGTGGTGACTTGGTGAGCATGTTGGGCAAGGGCGTTGGGTGGGCGCAAGCCCATAGTGGGCACAATTTGTAGCGGCAGGGCAAGTTGGGAAAATTTGCGACGAGCGACACAAATGTGCGACGATCCTTCATGTGGAGTTGGATGAGTGGGTGGTGCGATCCAACCCGAGAGGAGAACTTACATGATGGGCGGAAGTTATATTGCTGACGAGCCGATGCACTAGCAACGTGCAGAACGACGTGTGGAGATGGTTGGGCCGACCATTGGAAGGGTCGAACTGTCATGTCTATTGGTGAATCTGGATCAACGAAACATCATATTAGTAGAAGTGGGCATGGATAACTAAGGATCATCGAACTTGGAAAGGATAATTTTGAACTAAAAAGGGCGAGCTTGGTGACAAGCTCGCAGGGCGGGCATACGAAGTAAAAGTTTGGGTCATGCAGGTCGGGCGGACCATAGACCATTTGGGAGGAAACATGTAGAGCGGGTCACTCTATAACACATATCATGTAGAGGGTCAGGTCGTGTAGATGGGTCAACCAGGTCGTGCAGGCTGGTTTGCTAAGTACGCGTTGCGTGCATAAAAGGTCAGTCAGTGACCTAGAACATGGAGAACAACGCGGAAGTGACCAAAACATGTAGAATCGGTTGAGAAGGTTAGGGCGTTGGGTAGAATCATGCAGAATGTGTTTGGTGAAGCCAAATTTGGGGTTTCTAGTGTTGAATTATGTGAGAAAGTGGCAGTAAGGTTGATACATGACTGTGGCACGATTTTGGGTAAAATATTGGTTAAGTGTGCAGGCCAAGCTAGTTGGAAGCACAAATTATGTAAAATTGTACTTTATAAAATATTGTACACTATTATATATTGTTGTTGGGCAGACTTTACTGCAGTTGCCCCTCCCAAATATGTATGGGCATACTAGTGTGATGTTGATGAATGTTTAATGTGAAATATTAAATATTGAAGATAACTTATTCTGCTGAATTGTTAAAGAGCCATTGCTTGGAAAATATACAAAGTGTTGAAGTTAGGCTTATTCCATAAAATTTAGTATTGATAAAAAGAAAAAGTGTAGTGGTGCTGCACTCGCTATACATGGTTGAAAGAGTACCACAGGTATAGGGCCGTGATAGATGGTATCAGAGCTTGATTCAGGGCGAGTCAAGCTACGTTGGATTATTAAGGAAGTGAAGTATTAACACCGCTGCCAGTTAGTGACAGATGGTATCAGAGCCCGATTCAGGGCAAGTTGAGCTTTGTTGAAGATTGAAGCAGAGATACGATGACTGGGTTGCAATTGGTATTGGAGCTTGGAAATTATATTGGTTGGCCGCAATGTGACATTGGTAGGGGAAATACAATGGTTAGGGCCAAAGATAGATAAAAAGACATGGAAACTTGGGAATAATGCCATGGGAGGCTCTTGCAAAACTTACACATTTTAAGGCATATGAAAGAAGAGAATCCATAGATTTGTGTTGAACTTGAACTCTTGGAGGAGAATGTTGAAGTAGAGCTTATTTGAATTGGTTGGGAAATGGAACAGGATGAAGTTTTAGATTTTAGCAAGGAAGAAGAATCTGAGACATGTGAAGAAGAGGATGTTGCAGGTGTATCAACGATAAAGGAGGAACTTGATGACCAAGTTGGGCCAGGATCATGCACATTGCAAACATTGATGATGCGAGGCACTCACTTGGAGAGACCTCACGAAGATGTAAGTATTGATATGAATTATGTTTCATTAGAGATTTTGGAGGATGGGAAATATGCAGGGATTGGCAAAGGGATAACTTCTTTGCCGATGTGATGGACAATCTTTCCTTGGAAGACTATGATGAGACCTTGTGCATTGGAGAAACAAGGTGGATTGATTGTTGCAAAACTTGTTGGGGAAATTTATGACCTCATGGTAGAAGGTTTAAATGCCCGTGACAAGGGTGGAATGTGATGAGCTTTGTGATGGATGAGTCATGCTTATCCATAGGGAGAATTGGCTAAGTTCATGACATGACTCATGGAAATAATGGAGAAAGGGCACACTGGTGTGATACTTGGGTAAACTTCTTATGGCTGGAACGAAGAGGTAATCTTGGTGGAACTTCAATGGGAGAGGCAACAGTGAAGGAAGGACCTGTGATGGCATATGAAGGTAGAAGTGATTGAGGGCACTAACCTGGATGATGGAAAAATATGCGATGACTAGAGTTGTGTTGAGTCTACTAGAGTGGACATATGGGAAACTGAAGTCATGGAAATCGACATAGACACACAGAATAAATTGTGGAGGGATGTTATGCAGCACTTATGGAGATTTCACTTATGGTAATCAAGGATAAGTGTCAAGGAAAGGATATTGACCAGGATGGATTTCTAGTGCGACATGGAGACATTTTGTAGATGGATTGATGGGGATGTTGCTCACATTTGGACAACAAGGCCATGGTTGTTTTATGAGCAGACTATGAGGACATTAATATGAATTGGAGGGTAGAGGAAACTTGTGATGGAATTCATGGCCAAGTCAAGTGTGCTTGCTGAAGTATTGGATGGATATTATGCATAGGAGTTCATGATGACTTGGAGATAGTTACAACAATTGTAGAGTTCATATTATAGTGGTATTGGAGTAACTGATTCATTGACAGGATGAGGTGAGGACGTGACTTGAATTTGATGCAGTATGGGATGCAAAACTTAAGCACATTAGGTGGTGTGTTTGTGAGGAGTGACTTGATGGATATTATAGAGACATGAGACTTTGGAGTTGGATGGAGTTGCAACGATGGAGATGCCTTGGTGAGAAACACTTGGGCATGGGTTGAGTCTTTTTGACTTAGCCACACTTTTGATGGACATGATGGCTGATTGGTTTATGAACACAGTAAACACATGGATGGATGATGAGGCAAGGTTATACTTGCCCCTTTGACATATTTTATAGATGGCATATTGCAGATGAGATGGAGGTTTCTTCATGGACCTAAATATGGCACATTGATCATTGGATTGATGGGAGGAGTTCTTGACTGATTTTAGGATGAGCCTCTCACACATGATTCTAATGCTTGGATAGATGTGATTGATTTGATAACACATGGGTACTAGCATCATGGAAAAAATATTATAGATATGATGGAGGATACTTCATGGACCCGGATATGGATTATTTTATACTTGATGGAAAACATGTTGCGGATGAGATTGAGGCTACTTCATGGACTTGGACATAGATTACTTTAAATTTTGATGGGGATGGTAGATTTCCTGATCGAGTTGAGGATGTGACAATATGATGGAGAAATGACTGGCGATGGCATGAGGAAGTACATTCTCATGGTTTGGACGTGATGGTTGGATTATCTACCCATCTAGTTCGAGTCATGAGGGCTATAAGTGTGTAGAGATGTGTTTGAGTTATGTTGGAGTATCATATAAACAATTCACATGATGACGACACATGGTAGGGTCGACACAATATATGTTGCAGTGATAACATGTAGCTTGAGTTGGAGAGATTGAATTTCCACAGTGGAGGAAACATGTGGAGATTGCGACATATGTGGTTGATGACCATGGATCAGGGAGAACTCACACTTATTTATGGAGTCACGAACCTTGATGTAGGCTTGTGTGATGATGGATCAGAGGTGGAAAGCATGAAAAATTTGGATGTTGGATCTAGCAACACTTTGCGACGTATGATGGAGTTGTTGAGGAAAACAACCTTATGTAGAGTAGGGGAGAATGTTAGGCCCACGAGTTGAGTTGATGTGTGACTGAGTTGTAGCAGGCACGCCCATGTGCGATGAGCGGCCGTCTTGACTAAATTGGGTAAATGTGACGACTAGGTACGACATTTGGAAAAGTGCGACGGTGTTGGGCACACATAACGAGTGCACTGTGTTGGTGAGTGCACACCCCTTGGATGAGTTGTGGTTACTTGGTGAGCGCATTGGGCAAGGGCGCTGAGCGGGCATGCGCCCATAGGGGGCACAAGTTGTAGCGACTGGGTGTGTCGGGAAAATGTATGACGACCCTTCATGCGGAGTTGGATGAGAAAGTGGTAGGAGCCGATCCGAGAGGAGAGCTTACATGACGGGCATGAGTTATATTTTGGACATGATGACACATTAGCAATGTGCATCCTGATGTGTGGAGATGGATGGGCCGACCCTTGGAAGGGCTGAACCATCATATATATTGGTGGATTCAGGTCTACAAAACATCATATTAATAGAAGTGAGCATGGATAACTAAGGATCACCTAATTTGGGAAGGATCATTTTGAAGTAACAAAGAGCGAGCTTGGTGATGAGCCCGCAGGGCGGGCAGACGAAGTAAAATTTCGAGTCGTGCAGGTCGGGTAGACCACATACCATTTGGGAAGAAACATGCAGAGCGGGTCACTCTATAACATGTATCGTGCAGAGGGTCGAGTTGTACAGATGGGTCAGCCAAATCGTGCAATTAGATCAGCTAAGTATGCGCTGCGTGCATAAAAGGTCAGTCAGTGACCCAGAACGTGCAGAATAATGCGGAAGTGACCAGAACATGCAGAAAAGGTTGAGCAGGTCAGGATCATAGGAAGAATCATGCAAAACATGTATGGAGAAGTCGAATTTTGGGTTTCCGATGTTGAATTGTGCAGGCAAGTGTCAGCAAGGTTGCTGGGCGAATGTGGCACGGTTGTGGGTAAAATATTAGTTAAGTGTGCAAGCCAAGCCAATTGGAAGAAAAACTTATGTAAAATTACACTTTGTAAAATATTGTACAATACTATATATTATTGTTGGGAAGACTTTATGGGAGTTTCCCCTCCCAATTATGTATGGGCATATTGTGCGATGTTGATGAATGTTTAATATGAAAGATTAAATATTGAACATAACTTATTTCGTTGCATTGTTAAAGAACACTTGTTTGGAAAATATACTAAGTGTTGAAGCTAGGCGTATTCCATACACTCTAGTATTGGTAAAAATAAAAAGTGTAGTGGTGACGCACCCACTATACGTGGTCGAAAGAGTACCACAGGTATAGGGTTGTGACAAAAAGGGTGCCATGTGGGTAAGGGAGGATTAAAAGTGAGACTATGGAAAATGGATGGATTTATTCAAGTATGTAGTTATATAGTTTTTTTGTATTTACTAGTGGGTGTCGAGTCCATTTACAAGTATGGAAATGGATATGGGATTAATAGCCAATGAAAAGAGCCATTAGAATATAAATTTCACTTTCAAATTGATAGGAGAATAATGAAATCTGAGTGCCATAACCGTAAATAACAATATCATGCTAAGAATATTTTTGACAAGCTTGAAAGAATATCATGAAGGGAGAGGTCATTTTTTGCTTGATATAAAAGACTTAAAGAGCACAAACATGAAACTAATGACTTAACAACACCCAAAAAATGATAATTTCAATGAAAAAATGAGCCTTCAAAAGTAGACTTACATATTCTTTTGTTTTCATATCTTCTTAGCCTTTGAGTTACATTGAAATGAGACATGATATTAAAAACAAAGCTCGATGTTGCAAGTAATTAGAAGAGAATGTGGGGGGAAATGGTTTGAAACGTGTAAAATGTGAATATTACTTGACTGTGAGATCTTAGGTACTAGTTTCAAATGCTCAATCATTGACAAAATGGGCATCTCTTAGATTTTGGGAAAACTAATTATCTTGCAGTAAAAAAGTCAAAAGAGTTGTCAAGAAGGTTATTCCTTCAGTTTACATAATTCCTTTCATTAAATATGAGGAGTGATGAGGATTGTGTCACAATAATATAACTTTTAAAAGGAAACATTGATGGGCGTGGGAATAGTTTCCTAATAGGTAGGGTGACATGTCAAATATAAAGGACTTTCATGGGATTTATATATACCAAAACCAACCAATTACATACCTTTTATGGGTCAAAACAAAACTGAGAGGTCCGTGACTATCATGTGAATAACGTCAAGTAACAAGATGAAGGAATATTATGATTTATTCATGCTTGGGATGACTTAAATGACAAGTATACTCTAGCATACACTGAGATAAAATATCACAAAAAGGGATAATGGAAGGGAAAGGGTGAGTGAAGGGGATTAACCCATTGCAAAGTTACAAAGAGAAACACATTTAGAGCTAATATGTTGATACTATCATCATTTTCTGAGGATGCAAATAAAAATACTCATACTTTGATGTCGAACAGTCGTATGCAATTTCAGGTAGTTATTTCAAGTCTTTGAACCATAACTTCTTTGTTCTCTCCAAATATTTACACGATAGATTAGACCTAACCAAAAAATGGTTTGAACTATAGGTCAACTTTACATGGCACATGATGGATAACCCAAGGCGACTCCTATTTCTGAGCATGCCACTTCCAATTAATCCTACATCTATATTTCATTAAAATCCCATACTAAAAAATATATGTCGAAAAACATGTCTGAGCAATGAAGCTCTCACAAGGACTTAACCTTGTCCATGGTGGATTCAAAACATGCATGATGTATGATCATACCTATCTCAGCAACCTATTTAAACTTGCCATCTAGCCACCCTTATGAAACATTGCAAACAAAGTCCGTTGAAAGTCATTTTTTAAACTATATGCCAGCTCGAGCCATATAGCTTTCAATATTCATGTCAATATAAATAACTATATGTCTTTCCAACCATACTTCCATACAAAAATATCAAATGTGGAGCACAATATAGTGAAGAACCGTATCTCCTTATTAACTACGCATGATTATCATCAATTCTGAAGAGTCAACATTAAATATCAATAAATTCAATCACTTTTGAAATGCTTAAGGTCAATGATAAGTTGAGTCACATTTTTTCAAACAAACCTCATTGTTGTGTATTATATCGAAAGTTCTTGGATTGAATCCCTTATTATATACCACATGCAAAGTAAGGGTATGAAATTGATGTGACATAACTAAGTGTTTTCACTTCAATTGTATTGAGTATTTGATGATATGCACCACAGGTCAATATTTGATGCACTTTAGTCGAGGTTAGGCTTGTGATCATCAATGTAATATAAATTTCAATGTTTGAGTGCGTTGAAGACCCAAACTCCCCATTTATTTTTATTTTCTTATTCATTTTCAAAGAAGCAAGGATTTCTTGGATGCCACCAACAACAGATACAGGTACCAAACCCACTGTATACATTTAGAAAACAAACTTATGATCAATCTCTTTTGTCAATTAGGGATAACATGAAGAACTATACACTAGTAACATGAAACCAAATTTGTCCCTCCCTTTCATCAAACTTGTATAACATAAATGCAACTTGGGGCCTCTAGCATGTAGAAACAAATTGAATGCACTCATCGTTATTTCACCAATGGAGAGGACACCCCACCTACCATTTCAATTCAAGTTAAATAAGTTATATTGTTTAAACTTCTTTTAATTCTTTGTTTTCAAGAGATATATTTTTGATGTTAGTAATTGTTTTCATTTTTTGCAGGTAGGTGTATCAACACTGTAAGCAATAAGCAATTTTATCGACTTAGTTTGGAAAGCACTCAGTGTTTATCAACTTAATTTGGAAAGAATTGAGTGTTTTTAAACTTACTTGGAAAGCACTAAGTATTTATCAACTTCCTCAACAGGCACTTGGTGGTTTATCGGTTTACTTCACAAGAAATGAGTGTTTATCATCTTTCTCAACAAGCACTCAATGGTTTATCATTTTACTTTGCAACCATTGAATTTTTATTAGACCAAGCTAAAACTCAGGGGTGTATGCACCTCATGATTTGACCAAAGAATCTAGTTAGTTGTTAGTATGCTTGTTGATACAACATTCAACATTTCAATATTTCCTTGTCATAAACATAACATAAACATGGAACATATATTTCACAAGCATATGAACATAATAATAATTAAAAACAAGGGTTAAACGCTTGCTTAATGAATCCCTTACACAATGAGGGATCTTATTGGATAACTTCATTAGGTTATTCCAAACATGAAATTCATATAATAATTGGACTTTTGAGAACAATAATCGATCATCCTTCCATTGTAATGATTCTCAAAAATGACTTGTCAAATAGAATGACATCATATACATTCATTCCAATAGAATAATAAGTCAAATTAGAGAATGTGTATCTCTAAACTCATTAGAATTTTAATTCTCCATTTCACCTAGCAGGCATTATAAAATTCATTGTTATATTTCATACCGAAGGCTCCTTTCCTCAACATACCACTTCATAGTATCCATGCAAGCATGCATTAATTTGAAACAACAATTTTCACATTCAGGGAAAGGAATTATCACCCAATTCCTTTCCTTTACCCTTTACCTAGGCTCCCTTCTTTCCTTATTTACTTGAATGTCACTACAAACAATTTCAACTAAATTATTTTTAGATGTACAACTGTTTGGAAACATTGCTGGTGTTGCAATATTTAGTAGTTCATCAACTCAAAAATTCATACATTTAAATGAGAACCTCATAAAGGCTTCTTCATTTGCATTTGATTCCAACATGTCCTCATCCATGCTAAGCATGTGCTGTCAATTCCCATCCTTTATATTTTTCATTCATGCTCACAACAAAAGCCTGGAGCTTAAACATAACAAGGGAATAATGATAATTATTGGTAATGGGACGTTCTTTCCCTCTTTCCCAATGGTGTTCCATATAGCATGGAATCCATTAAGTAAACTTACCGTGTCACCCAAAACATGTTAAGTACCAATTATATTTTCACACCATTCACAAAATAATCATATTTTATAGATTAATCACTCAACTTATTACTATGATGGTTCTCAACTAATGACCTTTCAAACTGATTAGCATCATCATAACTTTATTTTAGTTTCCCATATTTCTCATATTCGTAAATGACATAATACACATATATTCATATTGACCATGCACAATTTTCCAGTTACAATAACTCCCTTTATCATTATATTTTCATAGATTTCATGTTACTATCCATTTACTCATGTGGAATTAGCCAGTCCACTTAGCTGTTCTATCACCTTCTACTGTCTACTAATGCCATTTATCTTAGGCACATGGTCTAGTTAGGGTTTTTATCTTCTGGTTTATTTTTATCTTATCTCTTATGAGTTCCTTTTATCCCCTTTCTATACCCAACAAACTAACCAAGACCAAAACAAAAAAGGAAAGAAGAAATAAGAGATGAATAAAAATGAAAATATCACAACAACAATATATAATAACAACAAAACTTAGCATAAACATGATCAATGTTAACATTGAAAACAACAAATAAAATATGAAGCAAAAAATAATAACAAAACATGTAAAACATTCCTATCATTCATTATTCCACAACAACTCAATCCCTTGAGTTCTAGTGTTCTATGTATCGTTTGCCACTACACACACACACACACACATACACATTTTTTTAGACCGAGTCTTTTCCAAGGTTTATAACAAACTCAAAATTCCATTTCCCTTTTAAATAGTTTAAGAAGGGGCTTTCTCTATATTTCAAAGAACTTGAGGGGATGCCCCCTCATATTTTCACGCATTACATGTTGCTAGTTTGCATGCCTGAATTTCACATGAAATATTCTTCTTCTTTCATTGTCTGTTAGGAAAATATCTTCTCAGGTGTTCCTCTCCACAGTGCCAACATGAAACTGAATTTATTTTCTTTTCAACCTCACGAGGTTTCTCTTTGACCTTGTCAACATGACTTTCCTTATGTACTTGTAGGATTATGGTTGTCACAAAAACTCTTGAATGTTAGAAAGGTGTTTTAGAAACAATGTATTAAGATTTTATTACTCTTTTTTCTTTCTGATGAGCCATTTACTTTCTACCTCGTAGTTCTCCAGCTCAAATTTCAAGCTCCTGAAGGTTTTTTTCTTTTTCATGGGAACTTTCCCTTTCTTGTTCTTGATGGAATATTTCCATGTTATACTGCACCATAGTGTTTTCCATGCTTTTGTTTCTTGCTACAAATAGATATTTTTATGTTTTGTCACACACATACATAATTGTTAGTTATATCAACATAAACAAATTGACTTGTTACCTTGCCATGCAAACACCAAACATGTTGATTTGCCACTGTTCACACATCTAGAATTCATGTAAGACACATATTATAGGAATCAAAAGTGCATATTAGTATGTTTATATTCATATCATCACTAGGTTTGAAATCAACAAGTTTACCCAAACTAATAGCTAAAACAACTACAAGCTTAAAATTCAATTAACAAAAAAACTAACATATCAAAGACTTCCATTCCTAACCTTTCACAATTATAATATCAACACTGATATGAATAGAAAACACAATATGAAATAAGCACATGATCATCAGTCGTTGTACTACAACCAACACCAACTTGCATATAACAAACAATCACTAGAAAACATTGCACACTATAATAGAGTTCCAAATTTTTATCCCCAAAGGTCCAATGTAGAACCTTCGCTCTTTTATTTCATATATCTTGAGCCTTGTTACCACACAATATAGCAGGGGCCCTATTAGGGGTACCTAAAGGAAAAATACTAGACCAAATGGAAATAACGGTACAAGGACCCACTGTCACCTCAATCAATGTCCCCTGCTCTTTAAGGAATTTCAACGATACGAGGAGTCCTGATATAGAGGAACTCACTAGGAGGATAAGATAAAAAACAAGGTACAATGTGATTTCCAAGGCCCATTCAGGGAGAGGCTCAATAATGGGCATAATTACTTCAAAGAAGCTAGAATATCTCTCCAAGAAAGACCTATAAGGATACCTAGACCTAAGAGGAGAGAAATATATTCTACAATAAAAACTATTCTAGACCTAAGGGATTCTATAATAGACTAAGTCAACATAGAAGGGTTTAAAAGATGGAACCTGTACAAGGTTCTAACCCTAATAGGGAGACCTAAGGGACACTCAAAGTTAGAACTAGGGTTTAAGATATGTATATTCATTAATGAGTGCACAAGGTCAAATAAAGAGGGAAAATAATGGTCTAAAATTTATTAACTTCCTTTGAGTTTTTAAGTGCAATATACCCTTGATTCTACCACTACCTAGAAGGAACCTAGAAAAATTTGGTCTTATAGCTAGGTCTTTTTCTATATCCCAATCCAAACATGGGATTGGCCTCAAAACTTGACAACTAACAGGGGACTCACTAACGTAGTTTCTTGTCATTTTTCTCTAGAATAGCTCTCTCTAATGAATTTCACAGGGAGCCCTAGGAAACTTGTAGGGTTAGGGAAGAATCTGAAAAAAAGGGAAAAAAAAGAAACAAAAGGTGGAGGTGATAACCTAGGATTAGACCAGTGCCTACTCCTTGGGGAAATATGGAGTCAAAATACTGTTGATGAAGAAAAATTTGATATTTCAAGGAGGCCTAGAGGGACTTCGCTATCCTATTCAAAGAAATAACCAAGCATCCTCAAGAATATTTGTACTTCAAGAAAAAACAAGGTGGAGTTTCAAGGTATTAAATGTGTATAATTCCCCTAGGAACATGCAATCTTCAATGCCTTCCAATGAGTAACACATGCAAGATTTCACCAAATTTTCAATGCTCCAAGAAAATTTGCATAAATTAGGGCATCTCTAATTTTTGTAAGAAAAAAATTCCATGCATTATAAATAAATTATAATAGAAAATAACAACATAATCCACTTACAAGATAGAGAAAATATATCCATCCGCCATAAAAATGACAAAGAAGCTCCAAGAAAGAAGTGTGAAATTTATCCAAACATCAAAATGCATTAAGAAACTCCAAATTTCATCCAAGATTGCAGGTCCTAATTCTCTTTTAAGAGAATATATCCAATCCAAATGACGATGTTAAAAGAATTAGGCTCCTTTCTAATTTATTTGAGCCTCCAATAGTTTGAATGGGTCTAATTAGCCTATTGAGCCCCCAAAAATGACTCTAATGTGAAAATTAACAATAAAATTAGTGACAATCCCACTAAATAGCTAAAAATTACTCAAAAAGCCTTCCTAATGAGGCCGAAATGATAGAACAATGGTACAAAAGGGACACTGGAAGGCTTAGATAAGTCCTCTATGTGCCAATATGAAGTGGAGGGCTCTCAAACTAGTGACCAAGGGGTTGGCCCCTTGGTTTCCAAGAAAAATATGTATGGTTATCCCAAGTGGCTATGGGGCACACAAAATGGTAACATGGGTCTCCAACTGGATCAAACATGTCGATGTTCCATCAATGATCAAGGACCAAAATATGCTAAAAAATCAAAGTGCTCAAAATCACTTGAAACCAGTGTAAAATCGTAGATATCATCATTCTAATTCCAACGACGCTTGAGTCGCCTCAATCTGACACTGTATACGAAAGTTATCATGTTCTAAAATTTCTAGAAAATAACTAAAAATTCAACTTGTAATGTTGACTGGGTTGCTGACTAGGAAAGATGTACAATCACATCATGCTGATGTTAACATGTTGAATAGGATGTACAACGGAGAGGTGGACCAATCCAGGCTGACAGGTGGTAGGGTCATACATGCTGGCTTGGCAGTTTGTGATTGGCTGATTGGTTGTTAAGTGACCCAATGAGGAGGCACCACATGGCCCAATGAGAGGGAACCACATGGCCCTTGGGCATTGTCCAAAATTTTTATAGGTCGGTTAACTAACCTCGATGGGGTTTGAAACCTCGACCTACTGTACAATGGACCAATGACTTACCAACACACTATTCTCATGTTTCTTATTATATAAGGACCACCATTTATCTTTGGCGACATGTCGTCAAAGAGTTAGGGGGAGGGATCAGGACAACGAGGCTGCCTGATCGGCCCTGGCCCCAATTTCATGGTATCACATATGAGTAAAATGCATAGGCTATGGAAGAGAGTATGATAATAGACACCAACCCTTGGTCATTAGTTAACCATATGACCACACCCAGCGGGCGGGTAGGCCCCAACCCGCGGTCCTTTTGACAAAATATATGACCACTGGTGGGGGCAGGCGGTTAATCCATGAACATCGGTCCTATTGACACCACGAGGCCAATTCCCGAAGGAGAGGGAGCCAAGACTGGAGGGGTGGGCACTTGGCCCAACGTCGAGCCACATGGCCACCATGCGGCCAACTGTATAAGGGTTGGAAATTCGACGCTAAGGTTTATTGGCACATTTAAGTAGGCAAAAATTTGTGTCGTTTACAGCAGAATCAACACCTGTCCTGAGAAAAAATGTTGCTTGATGGTTTTCTAAAAGGGATGAGTTCGTTTCCTAGTTAGAAAATATTATCATTTGGTAGGAAAAATAACAAAAGAAATGTTTCAGGAGGCCTAACTTGGTCATTTTTAATCTTTTTGAGCCCAAGAAGAGCCTCCACAAGGGTTTTTGGGTGTTCTGAACATAATGGAAACATAATTTTTGTGATTTGAGCAATTTAAGTTGGAATTTTTTCATATCCAAGTATTTTTTTTATTGCAGACATATATTTTGTTTGGATTTTTGAAGCCATATGGAGATCTTTTTGAGCATTGAAACAACCTAGACAGGGGTTTTCAAGCCCTTCAGACACAACTGCAACATCTAATTCTCCATTAGATAATCCATTTGAGTCTATTATTATTTTTATTGTGGGAAAATACCATTTCAACACTTCATGATGAAGTAGCTATTTTTGTGCTTTTTTATCTCATAATGAGTACAAGGACCTATTGCCACATTTAGTGAGAGAGTCCTTTTTCTTTTGTTACTATCATTTCTTTGCTAAAGGGAGTCAAATTGTGAGTGAGAGTTTTTTGAAGGAGAAAATTTATTTATAGGAGAAACGAGTTCCACTCTAGAAGGAGGTTTATTCTATGAGTCAAATATTTGTATTGTACTCCTTTTGTTCTAGCCATTGGAGTAGGGCTCGAAGATGTAGCGTAGGAGGGGTGAACTCTATTATCACATTGCTGTTAATTTTTACCATGTTGGATTGCATATGATTTGTTTCATCTTTATGTTCATTTAAAACTTAAATATTCACTTTTGAAGACCCAAATTTAACTTGCAAAGTGTCAGAGGACAATCGAGTTTCATTTTCAAATCACGTGGTACCAGAGCAGGTTCTGACTAGATAGCAAGCATGGGTGAAATTTTGCAACATGAAAGACTCTTAGAACTGGAAGAGATGGATTCTTCTCTCCAAGTGGAGAAAATGGAACTAAGAATATTTGTCTAAGCAGTAGAGGATGAAAATGAGAAGTTATGCTTGATGTTGCAAAATGTCATTGAAGAGAAAACTGGGGAATGTTCAACTACTAAAGCTTCCCCCAAGAATACAAAATTTATGGTCATGGAATGACTGATGTGTGTACCCTTTGTGAAATAAATAACATTTCTTGTATGTTAAATCAAAAGAGTGGTTTTCTTGAGTCTTCATATACCACTTCTTCTACAAATGAGAAGAAGGAGGAGATGGCTAAGCTCCAAGAATAGGACCAAGAGTCTCAAGCAGAAAAATAGGTAAAATATACTTCCTATTCAATTCATTCTCCTAACAATGATAATGATTATTTTACATCATTTGAGAAACATTCCAAGGGTATTGGTATTAAATTTTTCACCAAAAATGGGGTACAATGGCAAGGGTATTAGAATTCGTAGTCATGGAATTGTTAATCCTATTGAGGTGAGAGAAAAACCTCGGCTTGAATGATTAGGAAATGTTAAAGAAGAAGTTGGAGAATTATCCAAAAATGAAAAGTCAAGGAATTCTTCGAGTGTGAAATTTGTGAAGAAATAACCCTTGCAGGTTGAAGGAGAATCATGTCATGAAGATGATGTTGGTGGAAAAATATCTCCAAGGAGAGATGAGAAATTCAAAGGAATAACTAAGTCAATTTCTCCTTACCAATCAAGTTCTCCTCGACAGGCTCATAATCAAAAGGACCATCATAAAAGGTATACATGACTTGATTATTCAAAGGCTTTTGATGAATATGAAAAACATAATGATTTGAATAGATTGTTGTGGAATGTGTTTCTTTGCACTTTTTTTCATGCACCTAACCACTATGTAGCTAAGTGCCAAAAAGGGGATCATTAGTCAATAAAATGAATATGTCAATTGGAAGTAATACTAGGAAGGAAAATTCTATTCCAAGTTCAAAGAAATTTTTGCCAAGAAATGCTCACAATTTTTTTTACTCATTGTAATATGAGTGGGCATTGGATCGAGAAATTTTGGAAGCTACATCCACATCTACATCCGAAGAAGGATAAACATGTCATGAAATCACCTAAAAATGAGAAGGTAGAAGGGCATGCAAGGCACACCATAAACATCCCTGAAGCAACTCAAGAAAAAAATGAAATGCATAAAGGAAAATCCCTATCCAAGTTGGGTAAGAAATGGTTGGACTATTTATCTAATTAAATACTATATTTCTATTGTGTTTCACATTTTTCATATCCCCACAACTGGGTATATTATAAAAGTGATGTTGTGAATAAATCACTTATATGAAAAAATGTTTCCTTTGGCATGTTATGCTATTTTTTCTTGTTGTTAAGTCAATTTGTATGGGATTTTTGGGATGAGAATTTGCATTCATCCAACATGTCTACAATCATGTCAAACACTCACCTATGTAAGTATTTCTATTTGAAGCTATTTTGGGTTATTTTTCCAAAGACTCCTTTGTATTTTATCTTTGGTAAATATTTTGTAGTAGATGGACATAGTGATGTGGACAAAGCCAAATGTTTCATTGAAAAAATGCAGCTAGTACATCAAGGATTACAAGAGAAGCTTGAGAAAATAAAAGTGAAGTACAAAGTGGGGCATGTCAAGCATCAAGTTGATCATGATTTCCAAGTGGAATATCAAGTTTTATTGTATTTCAGCAAGGAAATACTTGAAGGTGAACATTGTATGAGTCACCAAGTAAATATGGCCATGAAGAGAATTTTTAGATTCCATCTATTGAAGATTTTGCTCCTGAATTTTTAGATGAGTTGCAGGGACTCAATTTTTGACAACAGGATTAGAACTTCACAAAGAGGCAATGTGGAGTATCTTCAAGTGGGTCTGAAAGGTAACAATCCAATAAAATCAAGGTGGATTAAGATAGGGAAAGTGAAGAAGTTGTACACTCACTTTTTGAGTAAAAAAAGGCTTTTGGTGGTCCAGAATCTTCCAAGTGGGGAGGTATGATCAGGGATCAAAATATGATAAAAAATAAAAGTGCTTAAAACTTCCCAAAATTCATTCCAAATCATAGATCTCTTTGTTATGAATCCAATGATGCTTGAATCGCCTCAATATGACACCGTATGCGAAAGTTATCATGTTTTGAAGTATTTGGAAAACAACTAAAAAGTCAACTTGCAAGGTTGGCTGGGCTGTTGACTGGGCATGATGTACAGTGGTGTCATGATGACATCAAAATGTTGATTGGGACATATGACAAAAATGTGGACCAATTCGGGATGAGACACGACAGGGTGGTGCAGGTCGGGTTGAAAATTTGTGATTGGTTGTTAAGTGGCCCAATGAGGAGGTGCCACATGGCCCAATGAGAGGGTGCCACGTGGACCTCGATGAATGGATTTTTTTTTATAGGCCAAATGACCAGCCTCGAAGAGGTTCAACCCTCAAAATACTATATAATATACCAATGAATTACCGACACACCATGCTTGAGTTTCTTATTATATAAGACCACCATTTATATTTGATCACGTGTCATCGGTGAGTTGGGGGGGAGGGGCCAGGCTGGTGGACCCTGGGGCCCATTCCATGGTAGTACATATGACCACAACACAAAGGCTATGACATAGGGGCTGGGAGCATGCCCCAACTCCAGGTCATTTGTTGACCATACGACCATACCCAGCAGACGAGTAGGCCCTGACCCACGGTCCTCTCGAAAATGAATATGATCATCGACAAGAGTAAAGCTAGCGGGGGCAGAAGGTTAAGCATTAGTTTCAAGTATTGTTGAAACCATGAGACCAATGCCCAAAGTAGGGGGGGAAATTACAGAGGGGCGGGCACGAGGCCCAATCCCAAGCCACATGGCCACCATGTGACCAACCGTAGGGCTAGAAATTTGACGCTAAGGTTTATTGGCACATTTAAGTAGGAAAAAAATTGCATTGTTTGTGACGAAATGAATGTTGGTACTAAGAAAGAATTTCACCTGGTGGATTGCCAAAAGGGATGAGTTTGTTTCCTGGTTAGACAATATTGTCATTTTGCAGGACAAATAGTAGAAGAAACATTCCAGGAGGCCTAACTTGGTCATTTTTTAGTCTTTTCGAGCCCATGAACAACCTACATAGGGGTTTTTGGGTGTTTTTAACACAATGAAAGCATATATTTTGGGATTTGAGTAATGTATGTTGGAGTTTTCTCATATTCAATTCTTCTTATGTTGCAGGAAGAGATTGTGTTTGGCTTTTTGAAGCCATATGGAGATCTTTTTTAGCTTGGAAACAACCTAGACAGGGTTTTTAAGCCTTCTATACATAGCTGCATCATCTGTATCTCCATTAGAGTAGCCATTTTCAGTTTATTCTCAATTTTATTGTGGGAAAATATCATTTCAAAACTTCACGATGAGGTAGTCATTTTGTGCTTTTTGATATCAAAATGAGTACAAGGGCCTATTGCCACATTCAATGTGAGAGTCCTTTTTATTTTGTTGCTATAATTTATTTGCTAAAGGGAGTCAACTTGTGAGTTAGAGTTCTTTGAAGGGGAACATTTATTTGTAGGAGAAACAAGTGCCACTCTAGAAGGAGGTTTAATCTATGGGCCAAAAATTTGTATCATACTGTTTTTTTTGCTGAGATGAATAAAGTGGCCTAGGATTTGGAGAAGGTCCCAAAGATGTAGCCCAGGAGGGGTGAACTCTGTTATCACATGGTTGTTCATTGTTACCATGTTGGATTGAATTCAAAACTTAACTATTCACTTTTGAAGACCCAAATTTAACTTGCGAAGTGTTAGAGGATGATCAAGTTTCATTTTTAGATCAATCAATAAGGGATAGAATGATGATATAAGCCCTCCCTATCTCCCCTGGTAAGATAAAACCCCATCTAGGACCTAGATTAACCGTTAAGTTTCTGGTGCAAGTATGTGCTCGAATGGGAAATGTGGTTAGAGTGCATCATCATATCTATATGGTTAGGGCATGAATAAGTAATAGGTGGTGCTGAAGAATACCATGGCATGATAGTCAATGTTTTTTTGTGGTGAAGGCCTATGGCTCTCAATGCTCACCCTACAAGTGCAATCATGACCCCTTGGAAGACTTGGATCTTGTATAGGGAGGCCAATCCCAACATGAAGACCCACCTGCAATCATGTATAATATCCAATGCATCTCCTCACCTTCCAGTACAACAAGTAATTAGAGAAATTGAGTAAATAAGCTTGTAAATCAGGGGCCCAATTGGACACTTCATAGTGGCATGCGCTTTCAAGTGGGCTTTATAATGTACATATGTCCCCAAGCTCAAGAAGGAGGTTAATAAAGGACCCTATTAGATGGTTTCAACCTTTAAGGGAGTGAAAGGTTCATTGTACTATTACACATCATTTTTTCACCATGACATTTGGCTGTCATTATGGATCTATCACCATCCATATTCATGCTTCCTTAGAAGTAAAAAACATTCATGTTCCTGAACCAAGTCTTGGAAACTAGAAAAAATCTCTTTAAAACCCTTAAAAGGTTACCATCGCACTTTTTGTGGTCATTTCCCACGCACTGATCCTCCTTCTATTAGCTGTGACGATCACCACTCTGTTCGCCAATAAAAACTGCACACCCTCGTAAAACGAATTAAATACGAAAAAGTAACTTCTAGAAGCCTAGTTGGGTGAATATTCTTCCAACTAAAAGCCTCTAGAGTCGCGCCAGTTCGAGCTATATCCCTCTACTCATGGAGCTTATCCCCTTTGATAAAGGAACCCTAATCCCTTCATTAGAGGATCTCATCCCTCTCTTGATGGATCTAAAACCTCCTCAATATCTCTATAAATCGAGCTGAAGTTTCAGGTTTGAGGGTAGTTGGTAGATATCAGAACATATACTGTACATTCAAGATCACACCTTTGTACACTAGAGTTCATTGAAGATAAATCTATGTTGGTAATTATCGAGAGGAATTCTTGTCAAACCAAGGGGCACGATTGCACATACATATGAGAGAAATCTGTACAATATCAAGGCTCATGTTGTAATTGTTGGGAAAAATACTGAGAGGGGGGGGGCAACGTATTTAAAGTGTGATGAAGCCAAAATTTTAACTTTTTATTTCTTCTGAAAACCATACACTACTTGCTACTTTCCTGAAGCCAACTAGCGTATATACGCGGATATCCTTTACAGAACTCGCGTATATCCAGTGATCTAATTATGCATTAATTCTTGACTTAGATCATTGCATTATTCAAACATCAGATGTTTAGAAAACAGTAAACGGGTGCAGAAAGAACAAAATAATCATCACACATAAGAAACACACATGAACACCAGGATTTTAGGTGAAAACCCAATTCGGGAGAAAACCACCGTTGCCGTCGTCTCAGTCTTCAATCTTTATTATTTTAAGAAAACTTCTTACAACCATGTACTGGCGTAGACTCATACTAGTACGCAGGCACCCACCTGCAGAAGGCTAGAACCTTCTCTCATTTACCAGCCTCTCCCGGAAGGGAGCTACAACCCCCTACTTCTCGTTTACCAGCCTCTCCTAGAAGGAAGCTACTACCCCCTGATATTAGCACCAGCTTCTACTGACAGAAAGCTTCTACATATATACTGAAGGCTTCAACCCTCAGATCTACTGCAGACCACGTTTCATCAATTTTCAAACTGGATCAAACAGCTCCAACACAACCCTTCACTTATCCACATACATACTTTGCCCAATGCTTCAAATAGAACACTGAAACCACTATAACCAAAATATCAAAGATAACCCAGACTTCAGAATAAATATGCAGAAACACATTCAACCTTGAGCAACCATTAGATCGGATATCATACGCGCTTTTATTTAATCAGACCTGCGTATATACGGCCTTTTCATGAAGATAACCCGCGTATACATCTGTGCATTTACCAGAATAACCCTAACTGTTCATATGCGCCTTTGTTTAAACAGATCCGCGTATACACGCGCTTTTCACGAACTGAACCTGCGTATAGATCTATGAAAGATAAACTTTGCACAATAGACCAGATCTATGAACATACCTAGATTTCTTCAAGTTCTTCAACAGATTTGCGCCAGGTCTTCATTACTTCTTTTCAGATCATCCTAGAGATTTATCTTTTCAGATCTAGAGATCTTGTACCTTCATCATGTTCATAGGTGCATCATAGATTCAGATCTATCAATCAAGAACAGAGTTCATCCATGCAGATATACTTCAGAGTGAAGTACTCATTCAATACCCAGACACATGCACACCCTTGTACAATGATCTTCTTCTCCTTATATAGGATTAGCCTTTATCAATACCATGAGCCAAAACCACACCACTTCCGATGGTATTCCTAGACGGGATCAAATAGATAATCAAGCGCTCAATACAATGGGTCAATACCATGGTAGTAACCCTTGGATTTACACTTTTACAGTGCAATTGAGCATACGCGACTTGGCACATACTTTCCCGTGTGCATACGCTACTTCTACTAGACAACCCCGCGTATGCCTTGAGACACACACTTTTCATCACTCGTCTAGAACATACTAGAATTCCTTTCATCATTACATCTGAGCTGCTCTGTAGACACATCAGATTTACATCATTAATTAGTATATCAAGTCAGTTTCCATCAAGTACAACTTTCATCAAGTAGGTTTCCATCATCTTTATCAAGTGGGTTGCCATCAAGGACAACACTTTGCATCATATTGCCAACAATCTCCCCCTTTGGACTTGATGACAACCATGATGGTGTTTGATCACAACAGATAGATACATTAAGCATAATGATAGTCTCCCCCTATTCAAACACCATGCCACTCTCCCCCTTTGACATCAAGGGCAAAGGGCGGATGAACACCAACACAAGGTTTTTCTCCTCCTGTCGAAATAAGGGCGCTGGAGATCTGATGTGCACTGAAGTTCATGCTCCCCCTGAGTTCATGCCGGATCTTCAAACATGTTTTTCAATGAAGTACATGACTCTATGACCTTCCTATCACCAAGGACTCATACTTACATAAAAGATCCAACCAAGTGGATTTACAAATGAGACTCAAGTACCCAACCAAGTGGGTTTACACATTTTGATCCAATTACCCAACCAAGTGGGTTTACACATTTTGGATTCAACTACCTCAAATTTCCAAGTGGGTGTACAAATTTGAACAAGCCCTTTACATGACTGAAAATTACAATTTTACATCATTACAAATATGACCTTTTACAGCAAATACCAAAAGGGACCTTAAGAGAGAGATTATATTCAGAAACACCATAATGCCAACAATGCATTACAAACAACAAGGCTAATGCTCCCCCTGAAACTTTGCATCCAATGCCTCCTTACCACAAGACCAATGCTCCCCCTTAGCTTGTGCATCCTGACCACTTTCAACTGCAAATCACCAAGGCATCTTTATCCAATATCAGAGAATGAAACAAAAATATAAGGGCTGAGACATCACCAGAGATACCAAACCACATCAGATATACCAAACAGCACCACAGCTTGTGTCGAAGAAATGTTAACCCTGAAAAATTGTCAGCAGCCATTCATACACGTTTTTCTGTGTATGAACTTGCGTATATACGCGACTGTCTTTCAGTAAACCCACGTATCTAATTTAATCTTCTGAAATTAAGCAGATTTGTTCTTCTGGTTGGCAGAGACTACTCCCAGCTTCTGTATTAGATATTTGAATGCTTCCCTGGGCAGAGGTTTGGTAAAGATATCAACAACTTGTTCTTTGGAGGGAACATACTCCAACTTCACTTTTTGTTCAAGTACTTGTTCACGTAAGAATTGATACTTGATGGGAATGTGCTGGGTATTCGAATGCATAATAGGATTCTTTGAGATACTGATGGCACTTGTATTATCACACATAATGGAGATAGGAGATGTACATTTCATTTGAAAATCTTGTAAGGTTTGCATCATCCAAAGGAGTTGAGTGCAACAAGATGCGGCAGCCACATATTCGCTTCGCCGTAGATAAGGCAATAGAGTTTTGCTTCTTTCGAACCAAGATACTAACCGGGGCCCCATATAGAATGCACCACCACTAAGCAGTTTTTCCGATCATCAACATTTCCAGCCCAATCGCATCGTTGCAAGCATGAAGAGTAAGATCAGCATTCTTTGGATACCATAGTCCAAAGTCTTGAGTTCCTTGCGTTATTTGAAAATTCTTTTCACAGCCTGAAGGTGAGACTCTTTTGGATTGGCTTGGAATCGTCCAACAATCCCAACCGCATGCATAATGTCTGGTCTAGTCCCAGTGAGATAAAGTAGACTTCCTATCATTGATCTGTAATCTGGTTGATTCACCGTGGGAGAATCATCATGAGAAATGAGATTGCATCCGGTTATCATTGGAGTACTTACAGGTTTGCAATCTTCCATGCCATACTTCTTCAAAATTTTCTTAAGGTATTTTGCTTGTAATAAGAATATACCATCTGCAGTTTGATGCACTTGCAACCCAAGAAATAATGTTAGTTCTCCAAGTGAGGACATTTCAAATTCTTGCTGCATGACAAGGAAAATTTGACTCATAGATTCTTCATTACTTCCAAAATGATATCATCAACATATACAACCATAATCAATAGTTTATGATTTTCAATTTTTGTGTATAAGCACATCCCCGCATCTCTTTGGAAAATCCTTGTTGATGAAGATATTTGTCAAGACGATAATACCATGCCCTTGGAGCTTGTTTGAGACCATATAGAGCCTTTTTAAGTCTACAAACAAGATTTTCATCATTTCCAAAATGAATCCCTTCCGGTTGTTCTATATAAACTTCTTCTTCTAGATCACCATTGAGAAATGAAGATTTAACATCCATTTGATAAACTTTGATTTTTTGAGAACTTGAAAAAGCAAGAAACATTCTTATGGCTTCAAGTCTAGCTACAGGAGAAAAATTTTCTTCAAAGTCTATACCTTCTTGTTGAGTATACCTCTTGCAAACAAGTCTAGCTTTATTTCTTACGACATCCCCATTTTCATTTAACTTGCTTTTGAATATCCATTTAGTTCCAATGACATTTTTGTTATGAGGTCTTGGTACTAATTCCCAAGTGTCATTTTCTTCAATTTGATCAAGCTCTTCATTCATGGCTTGAACCCAACATTCATCTTTTCTAGCTTGATTGACATTGTGTGGTTCAATAGTGGATAGAAATTCCAGATAGCTAGAGGATCCTACAAGAGTCCTTCTTGTTTATACACCTGATGCCTTATCTCCCAAAATCTGAGATTCTGGATGATTCTTTTGAACATATCTGGAAGGGGCCTTTTCAGATAAATCATCTTCATGTTCTTCATTGGATCCACTGTCTATATCATTCCTATTTGATGTAGAAGGACAATAGTCACCATCATCTTCTTCTGTCATTTGTTTTTCTTCTTTAGAGTTTGTGAGACTCATCAACAATTACATCAATACATTCAACAATCTTTGAAGCCTTTATTGTAACATTTGTATGCTCTCGCTTGTAGATGAGTAACCAAGAAGTATCCCTTCATCCGATCTAGGTTCAAACTTGCCAAGCTTTTCATCATTATTTTTGATAAAGCATTTACTTCCAAAAATTCTAAAATGCTTCACAGAGGGAGAGTTACCATACCAGAGTTCATATGGAGTTTTGTCACTATTTACCCGAATATTTGCCTTGTTGAGAATGTTTGTTGCTGTATGTGCTGCTTCCCGTAATGTGTCGTGTGTTCCAGAATCATCAAGCATAGCTCTAGCCATTTGTTGAATTGTTCTATTCATTCCTTCGCGACGCCATTTTGTTGTGGAGTGCCAGCTACAGAAAACTGTCTTTTTATGCCACGTTGTTCACAAAATTCAAGGAATTCATTTGATGTATATTTTCCTTCTCAATCAGATCTAAGACACTTGATTTTCAAATCTAATTCATTTTCAACTAGTGCTTTGAAGGTCTGAAATTTCTCAAATGCTTCATCTTTGTGTTTAAGCAGCCCAATCCAACAAATTCTAGAGAAATCATCAATAAATAAGATATAGTATTGTTCACCACGGGGTGAATTTTTCCTCACAGGTCAACATATGTCAGTATGAATAAGTTCAAGAGGCTTACTTGATGATCCTTCTTTGGCATTAAACTGTACTGTCCGCCGTTTACCGATTTGACAAGATTCGCATATGATATTTTCTGGTGGATTAATATTGGGAAGATCACGAACAGCTTGAAGTCTGTTTGCTTTGTTGATTTGAGAGAAGCTCAGATGCCCCAGCCTTCTATGCCATAGCCAATTTTCTGAATATTTTCTCAAGTAACACTGATCTTTGTAGTTTTTCAGTACATACAGGTTGCTTGGATTTCTTTTCCCTTTTATAATAATTTTACCTGTATCAAGATCACGAACCACACATTCTTTTGAACTAAAAACAACTTCTGTTCCTTGATCACACATTTGACTTACACTTAACAGGTTATGCCTCAATCCATCCACATACATGACATCTTTAGCCTTCACCTTTTATTTTAGAAACACTGACCCTTTTCCTTTAATTATAGCAGGAGTATCATTTCCAAAAGTAACTTTCTTTTCCTTTTCTAGAGCATTATATGAAAGAAGTTTGCTTTTGTCACCTGTCATGTGTCTTGAACACCCACTATCGATGTACCATTGATTTCTTCACCTTGCAAACAACGCTATCAACACAGCAATTCCTTCTTTCCATACTTTGGAACAGAAAATGCTGTACGGTGCATGGACAAAATTTATCACATTAAGTTCTTCATATTGAGGATTGTGCAGCCAGCACATTCAACTTCATTTTGAAGAGGAGAAAAATTGTTATAGGTATTCTTCTTTGGTTCAGTATCCAACCTTTTCTTTCTTGCTTCTCTTGTCATGATGGTTTTATATGCAACACATTGAATAGCTTTATGACCAAAATTGTGACAAGTGAAACATTGCCCATTGAAGTAGAAATTTCTGCGATCATGGAATCTTCTATTTGAATTTACATGTTGGTTGTAGTGTCTTTGAAAGCTATCCCTGTTAGTGTTCCTTGAATTGAGATGGTCCTGCTTTCCCTGTAGAGATCCTTTATTCCCTTGCTGAGTTGTTGAATGTAGTAAACCACCTGTAGCTGCTTTTAGATAGTTTGGTGCTGAAGCTTGAGAAGATTCTCCAGTATATCCAAGACCTGTCTTTATAAGAGGAGAACGTTGTACCTTGATAATCTCATCTAAGGTTTCAGATCCTTTAGCAAATCTAAGATTCAGAGTCTTTACTTTCTCAAGTTCTTTCCTTAGACTTACTACTTCACATTCTAATTTATCATTGTGTTTCTTCGCTTCTTCATTCTGCTTTTTCAGAGTCTCTATGATTATTTTACTTTCTTCCAAGCATATTTTGAGCTGATTGTTTTGATCAAGAAAATCATTGTCATCTAGAGCATCCATAAAAGCATCCTTGTCTTCTCTAGAATCTTTTTCAAATGCCATGAGAAGTCTAAGATCTTGTTCACATTCTTCCTCACTATTAGATAACCCATCACTGTCTTCATTAGTATAGTAACTTTTCTTAGTGCTAGATCGGTTCTTATTCCTTCTTGCTACTTCTTTCCCTTTAGCAAATTTTTCTTTATAAGGACAATATGCAGCATAATGACCAACTCTTCCACAATCAAAACATTTGAAAGGAAGCTTACCTTTGAATCTTCCGGTTCCTAGTTGGAGTCTTCTCACAAAGTTTGCCTCATCTTCTTCTGAGATATATCCTGATCCTTCTGCCTTTTGAGCTTCTTTTCCTTTTGTAGAAGCTTTAAAAATAGCTTCTTTGACTTTAGATGGTCCTCCTCTCCTCATTTCATATGCAGTCAGTATGCCATGAAGTTGCCCCACAGTAAGGGTTTGAAGATCCTGTTTTTCTTCAAGAGCAGAGACTTTTGATTCAAATTTTGCCGTTAGCGATCTTAATATTTTCTCAACCAAAGTAGAATCAGTGATTGTTTCTCCCAGATTTCTCATACGATTTACAACATCATCAAGACGTAAAAAGAAACTGGAAATACTCTCATCACTATGCATTTTTAAATTTTCATATTCAATTCTGAGAGTTTGAAGTTTTGCACTTTTTACCTTTGCATCACCTTCATAACTTAGAATGATTTTGTCCCATATCTCCTTTGCTGTATTCAGCTGCATAAATTTGACAAATTGGTCGGAACAGAACTTCCGTAGAACGTGTGCCATTTATTTCATAATTCTTCTTTTCAGTTGGATCTTTTGGTATTGCAGCTGGATATTGATATCCTTGTTCAACAATGGCCCATATATCTGCTCCCATAGACTGAAGATAGGATCTCATCCTTATTTTCCAGAAGATTAAATGGCTTCCATTAAAGAGTGGAGGCTTGATAGATGCTGTTCCATCTTGATTGCTCATCTTGCTTGATCTTACTTCTAGCGGCTAAGTTTTTTCAGAAGGACCAGCTCTGATACCAATTGTTGGGAAAAATACTGAGAGGGGGGGGCCGTCGAGTATTTAATCGGGAATAACTAAAACTTTTTACCTTTTGTTTTCTAAAGCCATCACTACTCAAACCAACTAGCGTACTCTCTAGGATCACTTCAGGAACTTCGCGTATGTCCAGTGTCGATAATGCATAATTCTTAGCAGATCATTGCATTATTCATTCATCGAATGTTTTAGAAAGAGGAAGCGAGTCTTGAGAAAAGAGCGAATAATCATCACACATAACCTTACACATGAACAATCGATTTTAGGTGAAACCAATTTAAGGAAAAACGCTGCTAGATTGTCGATAGCTTCAATATTTTATTATAAAGAAAACATCTCTATGTCTGTAGCGGACTCATACCAGCACACAGGCACCAACCTGCAGAAGGCTACAACCTTCTCTCGTTTACTAGCCTCTCCTGGAAGGGAGCTACAACCCCCTGCTCCTCGTTTACCAGCCTCTCCTGGAAGGGAGCTACTACCCCCTGATATTAGCACCAGCTTCTACTGACAGAAAGATTCTACATACATACTGAAGGCTTCACCCCTCAGATCCACTGCAGACCATGTTTCATCAATTTTCAAACTAGATCAAACAACTCCAACACAACCCTTCACTTATCAACAAACATACTTTGCCCAATGCTTCAAATAGAACAGTGAAACCACTGTAACCAGAATATCAGAGTTAACCCAGACTTTAGAATCAATATGCAGAAACACATTCAACCTTGAGCAACCATTAGATAAGATATCATACGTGCTTTCATTCAATAAGACCCGCGTATATACGCGCTTTTCATGAATATAACCCGCGTATACATCTGTGCATCTACCAAAATAATCCTAACTGTCCATACACGCCTTTGTTTAAACAGATCCGCGTATACACGCAATTTTCACGAACTGAACCTGCGTATAGATCTATAAAAGATAAACTTTGCACAACAGACCAGATCTATGAACTTACCCAGATTTCTTCAACTTCTTCAATAGATTTGCGCCAGGTCTTCATCACTTCTTTTCAGATCATCCAAGAGATTCACCATTTCAATATCTAGAGATCTTGAACCTTCATCATGTTCATAGACGCATCATAGATTCAGATCTATCAATTAAGAGCAGAGTTCAACCATGCAGATATACTTCAGAGTGAAGTATTCATTAAAGCCCAGACACTTGCACTCCCTTTGCACAATGATTTTCTTCTCCTTATATAGGTTTACCCTTTATCAATACCATGAGCCAAAACCACACCTCTTCCGATGGTATTCCTGGACGGGATCAAATAGACAACCCAACGCTCAATACAATGGGTCAATACCATGGTAGTAATCCCTGGTTTTACACTTTTAGAGCGCAATTGAGCATACGCGACTTGGCACGTACTTTCCCGCGTGCATACGCTACTTCTCCTAGACAAACCCGCGTATGCCTTGAGACACACACTTTTCATCATTGGTCTAGAAAATACTGGAATTCCTTTCACCATTACATCTGAGCTGCTCTGTAGACACATCAGATTTACATCATTAATTAGTATATCAAGTCAGTTTCCATCAAGTACAACTTTCATCAAGTAGGTTGCCATCATCTTCTTCAAGTGTTGCCATCATCTTTATCAA
>CM076578.1:1332424520-1332521203 GCA_034641835.2 Pinus albicaulis
TTTGCTTAGGTTACAGGTATCTCGTATCTAGTTTACGTTATAAAATATTTGGTCTTTAACAATTATTGTTATTTAGGTGCTTTGGACGTGCATTTTGAATGAGGGTGCAACCGCCTTGAGCGAAGCAGTGCTAAGAGTACCGTTATTTCACCGGATTTGTGCCACTCTGATACCGGCGAGGAATTTTTTTTGCCACATGGTGAAATTTTCGACTTCACGGCCAACAAGTGCTTTGCCTACATGACAACCCCGCCTTTCAAGTATTCTTCTTCCTCAGGTACCTCTTCTCCTTTTTTTTGACTCAGATTTTACGCAAAAAAACAATGGCTCTCTCGAGAAAGGCATCGATGCTGCCTTCATGGAGCAAGATGCTACCAGCGTGTCTCCGAGTGCTAATCTTAGCCTCCGAGAACAGAAGTTTCCCACGCAAATCGGCGTTGCTTCTAAAAGCATGCAGCCAGTGAACAATTTGAAGCAGATAATTGTCCTGCTCTCATCTCGGATTCCAACAACAGAGTCCATTGGACTAACTTCGCCAACAATCTAATGGTCAGACAGCCATAGTGTTCATGGCACGAGTTTCTTGTTGGCTATAATGAAGTGCAAATGGAGTTATACGGAGGTTCCACATGGAAAACTAGGATAGGTGCAAGGAGGGTGAAATTTACGTTCATTGATTTGCTACAGTGAACAGTGTATGCACAACCAGAGCCCATAGATAGGAACACCTTCGGCATAATTAATTAATAATTGTGGATGAAATTGGGATGTGTCTCCCCAATGCAAATTCATATCTATACTCCACTAGCTCGCTCAATTTGATGGAGAAATTAATTTCAATAAAGTACAACAAGTATAAATATGGATTAGTGTTAACCTGTCTTCAATCATTGATGTTTGGCAAGATAATTCTATGGATTAGTATTAACATGTCTTCAATCATTGATGTTTGGCAAGATAATTCGAGACAAAGATAAGGCTCGAGTGGTAAAGCCGCCAAATTTGCAAGTTACTCTGAAATGGAAATTTTGGTGTCAATTATGGGTGAAAGGTGATAGGATGGTGTTAGACAGCTAATCCTCGAGATTAGGACATGTGTGTGTTATGGTGAGTGGTTATTAGAGTCCAAGAAGACCCAGAAACTGAATCAATGGTTTCATTATGTACATTGTGTACGTCATTCTTTGACATCAATTCTTAATATAGTTGAGTTGGTTTCAATTTGTTGTCTTACAGTGGTATCAGAGCAGGTAGTTGAATTGGTTTCAATTTGTTCATCCACCCTGTTGATTAAGTTGAGCCACTAGTTTTGTGGCCTTTTAAAGTTCAACCACTATTTTTGTGGATTTCGTGGCATTGTAGCTTTCTTGGGCTATGTTCTTCATAAAAATGCCCCCTTCCAAGTGTTGTTGAGCACATGTATGCAAACTCAACAAAAGTGGATGGCGAGAGAGGACAGTTGACTCATCTTGGGCGTCTGTATGTGGAAACTGTTGACATGGATTGCATTCCAAAGAGCGTTGTGAAGTGTAAATTGTGAGGTTGAAATAAGTCACCTGAAGGGCTATCATTAGCGACGATGTATGCGTTTGAATTGTGTAAACGTGGCCATCATTGTGCTGGACAAAATTGATAGACAAAATCACAATCGTGAGTCTTGCTCACAGTTTCCAGATTCTGATTTAACAATGGCTCATGGTTTTCATGTTTGAGTGACTTCACTTAGTTCCAGTACGATTCCCCACACACAAGTTGTGCCAAGCATTAATCCCTGTGAAGTTAATTGTGAGAGATTTTTTTTTTTTTATTCTGGTCATTGCTTCAATGCGGGTGTTGCACAAGAGGTTGTTAAATAAACACCGAAGTTGTCAAGAAAGTGCAGAGTGTCTTTCTTGTGTTCATTGTTGCATAAGATCCATTTTTGATGTATTAGAAGACATTTGTTGCTATTTCTTGTCGTTTGGTTGTGGTTGATTGCAAAATCGAAGACAAATGTATGTCATTAAAATGCTAGACAATGTCCACAAATCTGAATTCGAATGGATAATTCTAGTTCCTAAAGTGAACAAGAACAAGACGAGCGGAGGAGCAATGTATATTGTACTCTAGATTTATGTATGCCTTCATGTGGACGAGAAGTACACACGTTGAGGCTTGATCTGAAGAACAACAAAAAATCTGAAGTGACAGAATCATTTATGCAAACAAGGGGTTTGGAATGAGTTTGGTTTATTTAACCCAGGTTTGTCCATGCATATTTACAATACAAAATATTATCTTTTTCATTTATTAATTCATATAATTCGTCCATTGTTGTCGTGGTACAGGTGCAAAATTTTTATGTCAATTAAATAAAAATATAACCGTGATCTAAAGATCCTTTTAAGTTGAATATGTGTGCTTTCTCGTTTGATAAGTTTGTTATACAGGTTTTTCTCCTTGTCTTTGTAATTAGCAGTCATTGCTGACATACATGGGGTTGTAGTGCCTTCCAAAACTGCAATTATCATCCTGCGGGTTGAGACAAGTGTGAAACTGGTGGATTTAATTGGTGCTTGTTGTTGAGATTCAACAAGAAGATCCTAGTGAAAATTAAGCACCTACACTAGGATGGAGCCTCAGGCTATTTTTAAGTGGATGTCTATTTATAGATGCATGAAAAAATTCTATTTATTGATGCATGTCTATTTATAGATGTATGTGCAAGTTCTATTTATAGATTGCATGTCTATTTATAGATGCATGTGGACTATTATTATCCCTTAATATTAGTTGGACAATAAACAGTAATATATTCTCAATGAGCACTTAGAAATAGTTAACTGAAGTGGAAAATCAGTTAGCTAAAGGAATTTTGAGTTAAGAGGTTGGTTGGTGGGACATGCAAGTGGACTTAGTTATAACTGAGTGATTCGAAGTTGTAACAGAGTTGGAAGTGCAGTTATGCAAGTTGTAAAGTAGTTTAACTCAGTTAAGTGAGTCAAACTCAGTTGTGCTTGTTGTAACTGAAGATACACTAGTGAGAGATCAAATGAATTAATTATTAATTAATTCACAATCATTCGTCTCACATGCAGCTGAAGATTTACTATTATTAACTGCATGCATGTCAGATCCAGTTGAGACCCAGTTGAGTTATAGGCGAAAGGGAAGTAAACTATCAATTGTGACATTATCCAGTTGCACACATGCAACCACACACACATTGGATGTGCCCATGAAGATTGTGCAGTCAAGGCAGGCATGATTGCACTCATTCAGAGATTGTTATCAACTGGGATTGCACAATGGAGGCAGGTTGTCTGGAGATAGTGAATTGGCTAAGGAACTTGCCAATTTTTGTATGACAGTGTGAGACAGTTAGCTGATGTACTGAGAGATCTTGGATTGGAGTTTTGTATGTAATTGTTTCATGATCCATGATATAATACATAATAGAAGATAGTGGGTTTTTTAGCTATAAGCTTTCCCCAGGTAAATTATCTGTATTATGTGTGATTGATCTTTCTTCATGATATTGTGATTGGCGATTGTGTTTTAAATTTCCGCAAAGATAAGTAGAAGCGATTATGTATTTAACAATAGCATATTGTTAGATCAGGAGGATTCAAGAAATACATGTATTTTGCATTAAATTTCTACATGGTATCAGAGCACAGGAAATTGCAATTTTGAAGCAAGAGCTGAGTTTGTTGGTGGAAAGAATTCGAATTTGCAGAAAGACTTTCTTGGCGCTACAACTAATTCAAGATCGAAATGGCTTTCAATGGCATGAGGTTAGAGTATGCTTTCGAGGGCAAATCGAACTAAATTTCTTAGAAGGACAGGATGGAGGTGATACTCGAAGACAATGGCTTGAAGGAATTCATTGAAAAGGATGTTCCTAAGACAGACGCTGCAAATGCTGCAAAACTTGATGCATGGCAAAAGAAAGTGGCAAAGGCGAGGAGGATCTTGTTAGAGGGAGTACGAGACCACATTGTCTCAAGCCTCCATGGGAAAGCCAAACCATATGTTATGTGGAAGGCTTTGACAGATCTATTCCACAGCAACAACGACCATAGGAAATTGGTGCTCAAAGATAAACTCATATGTAAAGTTTGTCCAATGTCGGGATGAATTGGGGAGTGTTGGAATAATTTTTTTTTATGATGATTTGGTGAGCTTGGCTCTCTCGGGACTTCCTAATAGTTGGCACAGCTATGAAGACTCTGTCAACGAACGGGAACAATTGTCGGATTGGGAACAACTGTGGTCGAATCTTGTGCAGGAGGAGTTCAGGTGGAGCACCAGAGATGGCTCTTCATCAAAGCATGATGATGAAGAGGATTGTGCTTTGGCTACCAAGGCGAAGAAGGGGAAGGAGAAGAAATTCCATTCTAAATCTGAGTCTAAAGGCAAGAATTTGGATATTTCCAAGGTGAAGTGTTTTCACTGTCACAAACATGGGCATATTGCTACTAACTGTCCGCAAAAGAAGAAGAACAAGAAGGTTGCTAGAGCTGCAGCTGGTGTGGCCCTTGCCTCGCAATTTGAGATTGACTTCTCTTTGAACGCATGCATGGTGTCAAGTGCATTGGGATCGGTGTGGTATTTGGATAATGGCGCTTCCTTTCACATGACGGGAGATAAGGAACTTTTCAGTGACTTGGAGGACAAAGATCTTTGCATGCATATAGAGATGGGCGACGACGGACGATACAGTGCGACCGGCATTGGTACCATTACCTTTCAGATGGAGTCAAGTAAACCATTTCAATTGAAAGATGTTATGCATGTTACAGGTCTGAAGAAAAATTTGGTCTCAGTCGCAATATTGGAGGACAAAGGCTATGACGTTGTTTTTAGCAATGGAAAAGCTTGCCTGCGACATAAAACAACGGGTAAAGCCAAGAGGATAGGGATTCGAGTTAAGAATCTCTACAATCTGGAGGTAGATGGTTGCGCTGCCATGATGGGCAAGGCAGAAAAAGTGGTGAGCCAGGATGTGTAATATACCTAGGGGGGATAATATAGGGTACAGAGGGAGGTACCCAAGGGAATAATATGATTTAATAATGTAAGAATGATAAATAAATGGGCCATAGTTAATAAATAAAGTGGTTAACCCACATTATGCAAGGGGCCACATGTATCTAGGGAATAAAGTGATAAGCCCATTATATTGAATGTATGGTATTAACAGATCCATGGTATTGCATGTATGAAACCTATATAGAGGCTAGAGACTCTCCATTGAGAGAGGTCAAGGATTATTGTATTGCCAAGCATATGGCTTGTGGAGTGATATCCTTCCTTAAGGAGTGAATGTATGGTGTTTCCCTACCTCAAGGGTTTTGATATTATTGAAGATCTGAAGTTTATCTTCTATGGTGTTATTTCTTGGGCATATTTTCCATTTTTATACATTTTCTTGTCAGATCCACTACAAGTGGTATCAAAGCACTTTCTTGGGCAGAGTTTGGGAGATTTTTTTTTTTCATTTTTTGCAGAAAATTTTTGGGCAGCGAGTTTGCAGAGCAGATCTGAAAATTTTGGCACAAAATTTTCAGAAATAGATAGCAGATCTGGATTCCTTGGGAAAAAATACCCAATTAAAAAAAAATATAAATATAAAAATATGTATATATATAGTTGAATCGAATCCAGATGAGGGCGATATCGCTGATTTAAATTCAGCTGTGTTGCAGAAATATTTCTGACAACAATTTGTGTACGGCGACTCTTCTAAAAAATTTTGTAGATTTTGGTACAAAATTTAAGACAAAAAATTATAGATCTGAGCTCCCCTTGAAAAATCCCCCGATTTCAAAAAAAAAAAAAAAATCGGTCAAATCGAAGTCCGGATAAGGGAGTTATCACCGATTTAAAATCAACCATTTTTTCAAAAAAATTGTGACAGCGGGATAGTTGCAGCACAAATCTATGTTTCCAGAGTACCTAAATCAAGATTTTAGCCACATGGATAGATGCAGAATGACTATTCCATTTCCAAAAACGGGTTATATCAAGCATTTTGAGTTATATTGACCGAGTAATGTCCATTTTAATTTTTGCCAAAGTAAGTGATTTTCTTCTTACTTTGTTTTAGGGGTTCTCGCAAGATGAAGTTTACAGGAAAAGATGATGGCCCTACTATTGAAGATTTTTTACAATATTACAAGGCTAAATACCGAAATTTTTGGGTATGCTCCATAGGGCTTCATATGAAAGATGAGGCAAATAAATCGTGGACCTCACTTGACAGCTCAGTGAGGAAACATCCCCAGAAAAAACTTGAAAAAGTCATTTTGGACAAGTGGTCTCAAGTTGGAAAGAAGGAAACTAAGAGCCATAAAGACTTATTTTCTACTAGTCTTTCCATATTGCAGGTTCATGGAAGTATTCAGAAAGAGAACATCATTGTGTCTATCATTCCTAGTTGCAAGCATAATTGTATCAATGTTAATTTGGCTAAAAAATTGCAAGTTCCAACAAAACATATTGAAAACACACAGGTTGATAATGAATATGTTGAAATTTATAAAGATTTGAAGATTTCTATGGATAAGTATGTGTTGCATTCCAATTTTTATGCTTCAGATATGGCTACTGTGGATGTTATTTTGGGACACCCTTGGATGGAGTCCGTTGGTACTGTCAATTTTAATATGCAAAAGAAATTCATGAAGCTTTGGTATAAAAAGAAGAAAATTACATTGCAGGATATTTGCAAGAGGAACCATGCAGAGACTAAGGAGGAAGAACCACAATTCTGTAATGACAAAGACACATCAGATGATGAGCCTTTGATGGTAGACAACCAAACACAGACATCAAATCATGTACCATCAAAAGCACCAGACACCACTCCACCAATAGTGGAGGAATTAATGAAAGATATTCTATCAGTTAAAGATTCAAAATATCACCACCCGCATCACTCAACAAGACAACAACCAGCAAGGTGGCAACGGACTAACAACAAGGACAACAACCCCTCGACGACACATAGAGAGGTGCGACGATCCACCCATAGCACATCAACAGAGAGGAACCACCAGAACCTGCTTCCATCTCAAGAGAGCGAAGCACCAACTAGATCGAGTGTTCACCTTTCTCTGGGATGGCTAGATGCATGCGAATGGTACCAGTGGAATACTCTTTTGAGTAGATCTTATTATTTGTGTTCTTCTCATGTTTCGGGGACGAAACATGTTTAAGGGGGCTGTAATGTAGTATACCTACGAGGGATAATATAGGGTACAAACGGAGATACCCAAGGGAATAATATGACACAATAATGTAAAAATGATAAAGAAATGGGCCATAGTTAATAAATAAAGTGGTTAACCCACATTATGCAAGGGGCCACATATATCTAAGGAATAAAGTGATAAACCCATTGTATTGGATGTATGGTATTGACAGACCCATGGTAACTACCCATGGTATTGCATGTATGAAACCTATATAGAGGCTAGAGACTCTCCATTGAGAAAGGTCAAGGATTATTGCATTGCCAAGCATATGGCTTGTGGAGTGATCTCCTTCCTTAAGGAGTGAATGTATGGTGTTGCCCTACCTCCAGGGTTTTGATATTATTGAAAATTTGAAGTTTATCTTCTATGGTGTTATTTCTTGGGCATATTTTCCATTTTTATACATTTTCTTGTCAGATCCACTACATGATGAGGGCGAATTATGGCACAGGTGATTGGGCCATCTTCATCATGGAGCCTTAAAAGTCATGCAACAAATATATACTAGACTGCCAATGGAAACACTTGCTCAGTTAAATCAGTGCAAGGGTTGCACCATGGGGAAGTATGTAAATTCCACCTTTCATGAGAAGGAGAATCGTGCTTCGAAGATCCTCAAGAGATTTCACACAGACTGTGTGGACCATTCTCGGTTTCTTCAACAACAAAACATAAGTACTTTGTTATTTTTGTTGATGAATTTTCTCGTAAATGTTGGATCTTCTTCATGCAGAAGAAGGATCAAACATTCTCAAAGTTCTGTGAGTTTAAGGCATTGGTGGAGAAAGAGTCTGGGAAGAAAGTGAAGGCTCTGAGGAGCAATAATGGTGGAAAATACATCTCTAACGAATTCAAGAACTTCTGCAGCAAAGAAGGAGTTCGAAGAGAACTCATAGCGCCTCATAACCCACAGCAAAATGGGGTCGCGAAGAGGAAGAACAGAACGATCGTGGGTGCAGCATGAGCAATGTTGCATGATCAAAGCCTACCAATGAATTTGTGGGTGAAAGCATGTAACACTGCGGTTTATGTGCAAAATCGTTGTCCTCATAGAGTACTTGGCATGAATACACCTGAAGAATTTTTCACTAGTAAGAAACCATATGTTTCACACTTTAAGATTTTTGTCTCATCTGCTTATGTGCATGTGACCAAGGACGCCGGGGAGAAGCTGGAGTCGACTGCTAAAGTTGGGATTTTTGTGGGGTGAACCAAAACACCCCATAATTATCGTGTGTATTTTCCAAACATTCGTATGACTGTGGTGTGACGGGATATAAAATTCGATGAGGGGGAATCCATGCGGTTGTCGCTTGAGAGCGAGCTAGACTTGCATGCGGAGGAGGAACTGTTGGTTCCCAAAGATGAATCTCTAGATGTGGATCAGCCATAGGAGGAGGTTCATGGAGTGGAGGAGTCCACTCATGCAGAGCCAACCATCTGAACAAGAAGGCATACCATGAAAGCTGATACGCTGAGACTTGATGTTGCATAGAATGTAGGGGTCCCTACTTCATAGCGCAGACAAATATAGTCCCCTGACCAATTTACCGGATACATGGCTCTCATGAGAAAATGTATTGTGACTGAACCATCTTCCTTTTAGGAAACAGTGCAGGAGCCCACATGGGTAGATGCAATGGTGGAGGAGTATGACTCCATTGTCAAAAACAGTGCTTGGGAAATTGTTCCAAGGTCGATTGATAAATCAGTGGTAGGTTCAAGATGGATCTACAAGGTAAATCAAGTTGTTGATGGGAGTGTTGAGAAATACAAGGCCATATTTGTGGCCCGAGGCTTCTCACAGATCGAGGGGATATATTATGAATATACCTTTGCACCTGTCGCGAGGTATTCTTCCATAAGGACCATCCTTGCTCTCTCAACGCAGATGGGCTGGCGCATTCATCAGATGGATGTGAAAACTGCATTTCAATGGGATCATTGAGGAAGAGGTGTACATAGAGTAACCTAAAGGTTTCGAGATCTTCAACAGCGAGTCACATGTGTGCCGACTCAAAAGAGCATTGTATGGACTGAAGTAAGCACCCCGTGCTTGGTACACTCGAATAGACAGTTATTTCACTGGACTGGGCTTCACCAAAAGTGAAGCAGATGCAAATATATACCAAATTGTGGTGGAGGGTAAGCTTTTAATCATTGTTCTTTATGTTGATGATTTAATATTGACTAGTGATGAGCAGCTGATACACTCATGCAAGGAGGATCTTGCAAAGGAGTTCGAGATGAAGGATATGGGCCTCCTTCATTATTTCCTTGGATTGGAAATATGGCAACGAGATGGTGAACTTTTTGTGTCTCGAGGAAAGTATGCAAAGGAGATATTGGGTAAGTTTCACATGGAGGGGTGCAAACCCATGGATACTCCTCTTCCAGGAAACTGGAGGAAAGAGGATGCTACTTCTGAAGAGGTAGTGGATGCTACTGTCTATGTATCTAGTGAACACGAGACCGGACATTTGCTATGTCGTTAACCAGTTGAGTCAAGTTATGGTTAAGCCTACCAAGCTCTTTTTGAAGGTAGGAAAACATGTCCTGAGATACCTAAGGGGCACATCAGAGTATGGTTTATGGTACAGACATACGAATAAGGTGAAGTTGCATGGATTCACGGATGCAGATTGGGCGGGCAGCCCATCGGAAAAAAAGAGCACATCAAGGGGGATCTTTAGCATTGGATCTACAGTTGTTTCTTGGTACAATAGGAAGTAGAGATCCGTGGCACTCAGTTCAGCGGAAGCGGAATACATGGCAGCGAGTCAAGCTGCATGTGAGGCTATCTGGATGAGAAAGTTCTTGGTTGGTTTGTTTGGTTCTCATTTAGATCCGACAGTGATTCATTGTGATAATCAGATTTTCATTAAACTCTCGATTAATCTTGTGTTTCATGATCGATCTAAGCATATAGATATCTAATACCATCATCTTAGAGATTTTGTGCATAAGAGAATCATGTTGCTTCAGTACATTCCTATGGAAGATCAAGATGTAGATATTATGACGAAGGTGCTCACCAGGGGAAAATTCGAATACCATAGAGACAAGATCGAGGTAAAGGATAATCCCTTTCTTGTTGAGATTCAAAAAGAAGATCCGAGTGAAATTAAGCACCTACACTAGGATGGAGCCTCAGGCTATTTTTACGTGGATGTCTATTTATATATGCATGAGAAAATTCTATTTAGAGATGCATGTCTATTTATAGATGTATGTGTAAGTTATATTTATAGATTGCATGTCTATTTATATATGCATGTCGACTATTATTATTCCTTAATATTAGTTGGACAATAAACAATAATATATTCTCAATGAGCACTTGGAAATAGTTAACTAAAGTGGCAAATCAGTTAGCTAAAGTAATTTCAAGTTAAGAGGATGGTTGGTGGGACATGAAAGTGGACTTAGTTGTAACTGAGTGATTCGAAGTTGTAACAGAGTTGGAAGTGCAGTTATGCAAATTGTAAAGTAGTTTAACTCAGTTAAGTGATTTAAACTCAGTTGTGCTAGTTGTAACTGAAGATACACTAGTGAGAGATCAAGTGAATTAATTATTAATTAATTCACAATCAGTGGTCTCACATGCAATTGAAGATTTACTATTATTAACTACATGCATGTCAGATCCAGTGGAGACCCAATTGAGTTCTAGGTGAAAGGGAAGTAAACTATTAGTTGTGACATTATCCGGTTACACACATGCAACCACACACACATTGGATGTGCCCATGAGGATTTTGCAGTCAAGGCCGGGAGGATTGCACTCATTTAGGGATTGCTATCAGCTGGATTGCGCAATGGAGGCAGGTTGTCTGGAGACAATAAATTGGCTAAGGAACTTGCCATTTTTTGTATGACAGTGTGAGCCAATTAGCTGATGTATTGAGAACTCTTGGATTGGAGCTTTGTATGTAATTGTTTCGTGATCCATGATATAATACATAATAGAAGATAGTGGGGTTTTTAGCTATAAGCTTTCCCCGGGTAAATTATCTATGTTATGTGTGATTGATCTTTCTTCATGATATTGTGATTGGCGGTTGTGTTTTAAATTTCTACAAAGATAAGTAGAAGTGATTCTGTATTTAACAGTAGCATATTGTTAGATCAGGAGGATCCAGGAAATACATGTATTTTGTATTAAATTTCTACACATGTGGTCGAGAATTTTAAAATAATATTGATGAGAAATTGAAATTTTAATTTTTGTCTTGATGTGAACAACGATATCTCAGAAAGATGGAGTCTGCATATTTTAGAAAGTCATTTGTTATAGCTAAAGTGTGGATGTGAGAATACTAGCTCTTGTGGTCTTTAGAAGGAAAATTGTTGTTCCATTCTGAGAAGACAACATTTTTCATGGTGAGGCGCAACTGGTGGTAATGCAGAACATGCTAGGCTCCAGAGATTTCTTGTTATATTAGTCAACTCTTTATTCATATTTTGTATTAAAAAATGGAGAATTAAGACCCTTTTTTATTGTTGTACGTGAGGAGTATTTTAAGGTTGTCTGCTTCGAGTATTGCATCTGAAGAATAATTGTTTTGATTAACTCTTTTGCAATTGTTTGGGGAATAAAGAACAATAATATTCAACTCGTGAAAATATGGAAGGTAAGTGCTCTCGCAAATTTCATGAATTAATATCATGAACATGACTATGAAGACATAAGTGCATTATGAAAATTGAATAAAATCATGCCCTTTGATCTAAATATTTTCTCAAATTTAATTTCTAACAATTGGGTTGCGAAATAGTTGAGTCTAAAGCTTCAAGTGTGAATGATGATTGAAGTGAGATTATTTTTTGGCATATTTGATTTAAGTTAAAAATGCTTTAAGTGGGTCAATGGGTTGATGAGAGTTAAAACAGATTTATTAACTTGGTACAAGGATTATTTTCACCTAGAGGCTTACCATTTCTTTCTTTTTACTGAAAACTATTCATCCTACTTGTTGAATTTTCATTGTAAACGTGTGAATTTTCGATTGAACCCGACACCCGATATTGACTAGGATGACTCAAATTAAAAATGCCTTAGATATATTAAACAATCTCATTAGCTCCACTGCTGATGAAACTGTAAATGTTAGCGAAGTATGTCTTGTTGATATCAAAATCCGTTTACATGATGCATTGGATATATTTGAATTTCTCCATATTGAGTCTCAAGTACAATGAGACAATCCTTATTCCAAACAACAGCTGAAGAGTAATGAATCCATTTCAGGAGAAAATTTGGATGCAGACGAAAGTCCTGATGTGAAACTTGTTATAAGGCCTTGGGAAAAAATTACACATAACAAAAACAAAACTGGTGTTGGATATGATAAATATGTTTCTTTTTATGTGCCTAATTTTTCTAAACCTATACAATTTCGTAGTGTTGGATTTCAAGATGGTGTTGTTCCAAAACAAATTGATCAATGTCAACATTGTGACAAAGTTGGACATGTGAAAGATCAATGTATTGATCTTCACCTGTGTGAGCATTGTGGAAAGCGTAATCACCATTAAAACAGATGTTTCAGAAAGAAGACTACTGCAAGAGAGAAACTAAATTTTGGATGGATGACTTCTTGGGATTGGCCTAAAAAAACTAAGAATATTTACAGGTCATACCACAGGATATGTTCGAGAGTATTGACCAACCTTGCATTGATGAAGAGTAATTCATCTTCTCACCCTATATCTGACAAGGGGGGAATTGATGGAATTAATTGTCTGCTACAAGTTCAAGATTTTTCAAGCGAGTCTGAGTCAGAGATACACAAGTGAACCCAAGCCACAACCTATACTAGTTAGAGCCAGATTTGTAGCCATAGAGACTTCATTTTTTGTTGAATGAGTTGTTTGTGAACGAGCACTTCCAGATTTGGAATTGTTCGAGGAACTACATTGATAGTTACAGAGTTAGTGGTCACCTCACAACCACATTTTTTAGTGTTCTAAGAACTGTTATGAAAGTTCCATAGTTGGTGTTGCTTGAAACCTTGAGTTCTCCCACATTGGTTTGTCGTCATCCTTAAAAACCATTTCTGAGAGACATTCAGCTCTTGGATGAGATGCATTTTTGCATTTTGAGCTCTCATTCTTGGACTTTGATACATCCCTTCAGATTAAAGGGGGAATGTTAGACAACTAATCCTTGGGATTAGTTTTATGTTATAGTGAGTGGTTATTAGAGTCCAAGAAGACTCATAAATTGAATCAACAATTTCATTATGTACATTGTGTGCATCATTCTTTGACATCAACTCTTAATATAGTTGAGTTGGTTTCAATTTGTTGTCTTACAGATGATGGTGCAAGAAAGAAGTAAAACAGGTTGAGCAGGCCAGATGGAAGTTGTAGAAGAGAAGCTTTGGGCAACTCCAAGGAATGTGCATGGTGCTCAATTTGCAAACTAATCAGCTAGTGGTGACCCTTCCTCATGCTACCTACATCATTGGGGTTCATTAGACCTATTGGCAATGTAACTTCTTTTGTTTTCATATGAAAGTGGTCAATTTTTTCTTCTTTAAAATTAAAATAAATAAATAAATTAGCTAGTGGTGACCCTCTCATCAACAATGGACATCAAGTTAGAGCATAAGAACCTAATGCAAAGGAAAAGTGATGATATATACTATCCACAAAGGAAATTGGAAGAGATGCAATTCAAGGAATTGTTGCATTTCTCATCTTCAGTGCCCTCATCATCTTCAACAAATTTAGTCAACCCTCTATATGACAAGCTAGACTTTAATGAACGACTAATATTCTAGACATAGACAATAAAATTTCATGCTATAAAACAACCCTCTTAAGTTAGATAATATTTGTAATTTTGGTTAAATTTTGTAAAATTGGAGGGAGTTTTTTAGGTAGATTTATACTCGTAAATCTCTGGGAAAAAATGCTTGTGTAAACTAGTGAAGGACAAACAAAACCAAACAAAAGGCCACATACAAGGATAAGTAGGAAATTGTAGCCTTTCAGGGCTGGCTAGGCATGCTATATAATCTCTTTGTAATATTTTTTGTTTGGAATTTTATATTTTATTAATCAATGCTAATAATAATAATAATAATAATTTTACCTAGTATCCTTAATATTTCACCATATGGCTAGCAATTACATCCCTAACCACACGAACATATGATTTTCCATTGAACACTATCCTTTTCAATAGAGATATTTAGGGTGTTGTTGAAATACAAGGTTTGTCTTATATACTTTCTTACATTTTCAAAGTCATAAGGATTTATGTCTATTAGTATGTTGTATGACTTATTTTTGCAGGGGAATTTAACTGCTAAAGTTTACGGAAGTATATATACTCTACACCTTTTGCATTTGGACCTATAACTTCTTACGAAAAAACACTTTTTTTTAACTATTAACACAACTCAAATTGTTATAGAAAAAGGTTTAAATACCTTTTTATAATATATTAATATGAAGTTGGATAGCATCTTTATTAAACTCGCCAACACTTTTTTTTTAGTGAGAAGACATATCATAATTCATTTGTCAAAATCAACATTATGGATAACCATCATTGATTGTTATTTGCTAATGCATATCATCGCCATCATTCTAGAAAAAACATGTCATCTAGAATAACTCATTGATCCATAAGAAGATAGGTTTCCACTCCTACTAAATATCTTTGGGTTTTGGGTCATTAACCTCTTTCCTTACATCAAAGAAAGATGAACACTTAACTAAATAAAATTGATTTTAAATAATAAGCTAAAACAATTAAACTTGTCAACCTATAATCATTTATATCTTCATCAAACATTTTATTATTTATTTTTAAATTAATTATTAAAATTTTATCAAATTAATAATATAATTAACTAAATTTAAAAGAAATTTGCATCTTTATTATCATTTAATTATAATATATCCACAAAATATACAATTTTAACTTCTAAATAAATTTTATTAATCAATTTAAAAATATTAATATTAATATAATTTAAATACTTCAAATTAATAAAAAACATTTTTTTCATTTTTTTTAAATACCCTCACCGTGAGTGTTGATCCCAAGTGACGCCATGGCAATAATGAAACATTCCAGAATGGAAAGCCATCTGGCTTGTCGTGCACCTTCATATCACCCCTAGTACAGATCATCAATGTTTCAAGTGCGACGAGCATCAATTGAAATTGGGTGTGAGTACTTTTGGGTTAGGTGGCTCATGATGGTGTTGAATAATTACCTGGAATGCCCTTCCGTGCGCATGGTTGTGTTCATCACCTTGTGTCAACGTTGGCCTTACCTAGAAACTGCTTTTTTAATCCAAGGCTATTGCACCACCATCGCAACGAGCCTAGTTAGGAAGGGATCATTCATTCATGTTGGTCATTATCTCAGCATATGTGTTAAGTCCCTATATTAATAGTGTAGTCCCTTATTGTGTTAGTGTAGCCCCCCTTATTTTTATTGTTTTACCCCTGTAACCCCTATATTTTTATTATTGTGCCATTACATTATTATTGTTAGGTTGGCTAGGATTACATTGTGACCCCACTAGGATTACATTGTGGCCCCATGGACTCCTATATATAGAATGGAGTTTTTTTCATTTGTATCATCGAAGAATTTTTCATTCATGTAATGTATTGGATGTTGTCCCCTCGAAGTGGCTTATTTCTAAGGCGTTGATATCTCTTTTCTTCTATTTTTGGAGCTGGTTTCACAACATTTGGTATCAGAGCTTTGGATTCTAGGGTTTCACTGCACCAAACAGGTCATCGTGGCATTTTCGCTATAAAAAATTTTCTACGAAGGTTCAGAAGCTGAAATTTTTAGATCGCGAAGCCGAAATCCTGAGGAACATCGTCCCAAAATTTCAGAGCTTGGTTCGCAATATTTTCGAAGATATGATCTATGGAAGTTAGGGCTTTTTGCAAGCTCCTGAATTTCACTTAAAAAGGTCATCGCGGAATTTTCGCTATAAAAAATTTTCTACGAAGTTTCAGAAGCTGAAATTTTCACGGAGCGAAGCCAAAATCCAGAAGAAAAATTTCAGATCTTTGTTCGCAATATTTTTGGAGATATGGTCTGTGGAAGTTAGGATTTTTTCAGGCTCCCGAATTTCATCTCAAAGAGGTGACCGTGGGAAAATCTTCATAAATCTCTCTCTGAGCATCAGATTGGAATTCTGTAAAAAGTGACTGGAAGTACACAGACTGTAGTTTCCTGTATATAAATTTCAAATCCAAAGGAGCAAACAGTGACACGTGGCAAGTCGTACAAGTTCACTCTACTGAACTAGTCCATAATTAGGTCATCATAGGAGATTGGGCATATCAGGTTAGACCTGTGGCATTCGAAAGAAGATTTAGAGGGCTACTTCAGGGCCAAATTTCAGATATTGAAAATCCAAAATCCCAAAGATAATTCAGTTTCAATATCGAGCTCCTGAAAATCAAGAAAAATGTTTGTATTTGGTTTTTAAAATTGCATAACGTTTGTTTGAAAAAGCAGTTTGAAGTGATTCCAAGGGCATATTTTAGAATTTTTATCAGTATTGGGTTCTATAATGCCTCCAAAAAATAATTCCATACCCATTAAGCCCTCAAAAAGCTATACTATGACGCATGAAGAGGAAGAATTGCAGTATGAGATATCAAAATTACGATACCAAGTGCAACAAATTTCAATCTTACGAAGAGCAATCGAAGATGACATAGATGATTTAAAAGCAGAAATGGAGGCTAAGTTGGATGGTTTGAAGGATCAAATAATAGCTAATATGGATGATAAATTAGTGGAAGATCACATCGAGCATCAACAACAAGTTATCCAAATCTCAAAGGATAACCTAACTTTGGTGCAGAATCTAATGAAACAACAGGAAGATCAACATCACATCGAAAGAAGTTCTGAAGCAGTCACAGAAACAAGAACTCGACAAGTACGATCAATTTCAGAGTATCTCAGCAAGTGGAAGAACTTTCGTGTAGAAGATTCCACATGGGAGGATGAGAATTTCATACAGAAGCATCAAGAAATAATCAAGCGTTGAGGACAACACTTGTTTGAAGGAGAGGGGCATGGTAAGTCCCTATATTAATAGTGTAGTCCCTTATTATGTTAGTGTAGGCCCCATTATTGTTATTGTTGTACCCTTGTAACCCCTATATTTTTATTATTGTGCCATTACACTATTATTTTTAGGTCGGCTAGGATTACATTGTAGCCCCACTAGCATTACATCGTGGCCCCATGGACTCCTATATATAGAATGGAGGTTTTTTCATTTGTATCATTGAAGAATTGCTCATTCATGTAATGTATTGGAGGTTTCCCCCTCGAAGTGGCTTATTTCTAAGGCGTTGATATCTCTTTTCTTCTATTTTTGGAGCTAGTTTCACAACAATATGTGGCCTCATTAATAGGGCCAACAGTGGGAGTTAAATGGATTACTTAGGCATGGTGAATTGGGGTGATGTTACACCTAACAGTGGGCTCTCCCCCTCCAAGCACCTTTTCTTGGATTTTTGGGGCATGTCTCACCCTGTCCATCTACTCTTAGCAATTTGACTCACGCGCAGGCTCTCATGCTCAATTTCAATCTGACAAAGGTCATGAGGAATTTCCCCTCTATTGATACCCTGACTCTCGGATCTCTGTCAACTAAGGGAGGAAGGCGGCTTATCTGGAAGTGTCAGCTTGTGGCTCCACTGTCTCTCGTTTCAGTATGTGTCCCAGTATTTGTCTTTGTATTCAATTTTAGTGTTGCAATTTTTTTGGCAATCTCGTATTTCATGGTGCAGTGTTTAGGTGATTTTACACATTTAGCTAATCCCTTGAGACTCATGTGTGTATCTCATCAAATGACCGCGAGAAATGATAGTCAATTTGCAGTCTCTCTCTCACCCTCACAAAATGTAATCTCAAAGAAACATTGGGTAGAGTGGTTGAATGCAAAAGTACATGGGTGTTCAAGTCTTGGAGTCATTCTCAGTTTGTTGGGTTCATTGGCAATTCATAATGCTCTCATCATTCGCAGTAGCAAAGTTTGTGGGAAAGCCTTTACACCCTATGCAAGGATGGCACCGGGTAACATGTTATCTCGAGGACATGCTTGGTTGTATTCTTGATGGGTTATGTTTGATTATGTGATTCAATGTTGGCTTGGAAACTATCACATGTATTTATAAATACTCCCTATTAAGTCTCTGTCTATTTTGAGATACTATAGTTTGTGCTCTCAAAAGCAATGACATGTGTTTCTGCTCTTATTTTTCTTTTTTTGGCAATATTTTTGTTACGTCATATGAAATGGATAGGAAAAATCAATGTAATCTCCCACACTGTTGAGAAGTGTAGCAAGAAAGTCTCAATTTGATTTTGCCTTGGTTAAATTGAGAAAATTCAAAATTTCCACATCAACAAACAACTTGGAGGCAGTTAACTAAGGTGACATGGCTCTTCTCACTTAGTTAGCTTAGTAAATTCGAGTTAGAGCGCTTGAATTTCAATTAAGTGTGTGTGGTTGCTAATTTGTAGCAATCCAATTTAGTTATTTCCAATTTTATTCAATTCAACTAGTTCTAATTGTTGATAGAACTAGTTGGAGGTCAGTTGTGCAGTGGGACAACAATCTAACTCGAAGGTCATGTAGTTAACTGATCAATCATGTCAAAATAGATAGTGCATGCAAGGAATTCGATTTCCTCAGTTGTGGTGGAGATTCCAAGGTAGTGTAACATCAGTTGTAGACTAGTCTTGAGTGTGCAAGTGTTGCATGCAATCAGAGATCAATCCTTCGGAATTGCGCAATCAATTGGAGGAAAATTCCTAGAAAATAGGGGCCCAATTCCGCAGGATTTGCGCAAGGAAATAGGGGCTCAAGCAAAGACAAAAATTGACTAAGTTTTGGTTAGAACTTCTCATTAAGCAAGGAGAAAGGTTATTCATTTACAAGTAGTGCTCATAGAAAGCAAGCAATTGTAATACATTATCTATTCATTTGATCAATGCAAGCATGCTTAAGGGGTTTTTACCAATTGGTTTCCCCCAGATAAATCTGTGTACTTGTGTATGTGATTGTTGCATGTTGTGAATGTTAATTGTGAATTAATTTCCACATAATAGTAGAGTAGAATTGTGTCTCTTGATTTTAGATTAAATTTTTTAAGAATTTGCAATTCTATCACCATATTTTTACATGGTAGCAGAGCATGATTCACATTAGAACAAGAATTTCAATGTTTTTCCTCATGAGGTTTGAATTTACAGCTTCAATGTAACAGGATCTCTTCAGAGTTGGGAGAATGGCCTTCAATGGACTGATATTAGAGTATGCCTTGGAAAGCATCTCGAACTTCATTTCCTGGAAGGATTACATGGAGGCGGTGCTTGATGACAATGGATTGTTGGAATATGTGTTTCTCACCAACAATATGTCAAGAGAGACATTCCAAAAATAGGATCATTTGACGCCCAAAACCTAGCCCAATGGAAGAAATTTGTAGCCAAGGCAAGGAGAATAATCGTAGAGGGAGTGAGATACCAGATTGTCTCAAATCTGCATGGGAAAGAAACTCCTTTCACAATGTGGAAGGAACTGACTAAGCTATTCAAGAATAGCAGTGACCATAGAAAATTGGCCCTCAAAGACAAACTTAGAAACATTAAGATGTAGAAGAATGATATTATTCTGCAGTATCTTACCAGATTTACACAAGTTCGGGATGAGCTTGGAGGGATTGGTGTGAATGTTGCAGAAGATGACCTGGTGAGATTAGCTCTTCTAGGCCTTCCCAAACGCTAGCATAACTACCAAGATTCAGTGAATAAGAGGGAGATATTACCGAATGGGAATGCTTGTGGTCTGATTTGGTACAAAAAGAGAGATGGAAGTTCATCCAAGGGAGAGGATGCAGAAAACTGTGCATTGGTTGGAAAGGGAAAGAAGGGAAAATGGAAGAAGTCTCAAACCAAACCATAATCCATCCAAGGGGTAAAGAAGAAATAATTGTACAGAATAAAATGCTTCAATTGTCATGAATTCGGGCATTATGTTACAAAGTGTCCACACAAAAATTCTAGCAAGAATCCAATTAAAGCCAAAGAGAGACCTAAGTATGAAGGCTTGGGTTATGTTGCAGCAGAAGAATGGTCTTCTAATGACAGTTATTGTGTATCATGTACCTTTTGTCACAAAATAGGCATGAGGAGGCAAGGTGTTGGACTTTGCATCTGGAACTAGTACCTGCTTGGTTCTCCAAATACAAGAAAGACTTAAAGGTATCTCCATAGAGAGATGGGGAAGATGAAGAAGATAAAAATCAATTTCTTCTCACCATGAAAGGCCTACTCGCCATGCAAGATCTTCATGCAAGAAAAGCAAGTCTAAGAACAAGAAAAAGAGGTATAATCATCCTGTTGTATCAAATTTTTTTCAAGATGAGAAGAAAAATGCAAATTTGAACAACTTATTGAAGAATGTATCTCCATGTACCTTTTTCCCTTCATCTAACCATAGTGTAGATAAGTGTGAAAATAAGGAAGCAATTCTCAAAAGGATGTACATGGTTATTGGAAAGAAACCCGAGAAGGGAAAAGCTGATCCAAAGTCAGAGGCATGTGAGCCAAGAAAATTTTGCACTCATTTCAAAATCAGTGGACATTTGACTGCAAAATGTTGGAAATTACATCCACATCTTCATCCTGGAAAGGGCAAGCAAGTTGTGCATGTACGTTAAGAGGAAGCAACCATGGAAAAAGTGGTGCAAGATGAAGCCATACCTATTGTAGCTTTAGAAAAAGAGGAAGAACAAATAGAGGGTTCACTTTCCTGGTTGGGTAAGAAGTGTGCAGACTATTTGTCCAATTGAAGTTGTAAGTTTTGTTTTACACTAGTTGCATGTCCCATAGTTGGACTATTGTAAAAGGTGATATGCATAAATAAATCCCTTCAAACTCAACAGTGTTTTGTTTAGATCATTTTCATGTTAATTTTGGCTTTATAGTCAACATTTTTATGGACTTTGTGAATGTACAAATTGTTGTTCATTAATTTTCTACTAGTTGTCTCATATTCATTGATACCAGTGTTCGTGTTGAAACTAGTGTGAATGATCTTGTTGTTAAGATTGTTTAAAGATAACTATGTTTGGTAGGAAAAGCTAAAAATCAGGAAAAAAAATTGCAACAAACTACTTATATGTACAAGCTCAATTTGAAGACGCCAAAGTAAGTTGATTTGTTTCTGATCTCCAGGATGGGGTCAAGTTTGTTTTCACGAGATGCTTTAAGATGAAGTGTTATTTGGGGGTGTGTAAAGATGAGTTTTAAGAGAATATTCAGATTCCACTCGTCAGTGTTTTTTCTGCAACAACGATAAGAATTATGGCTCAAATCTTAACAAAACAACAAGGCTTCATGAGGAAGATAAGTGAAGTGCCTTGATTGGGGTTTGAAGAGCACCAATTGAAAACTTTACATTGAAATTGAGTTTTTGGGATATTTTTGAGTTCTGACTTCTTCAATTTGATAACTAGATGTGTTTTTTTGGAGACCAAAATATTTCAGTTGGGAGGTATGATCAGGAGCTCAAATTTTAGCTCAAAAATAAAAGTTCTCATATTGGCTCGAAACCTGAACGACCGCGTAGTGCTCGTCGTCTTGATTCTAGTGCACTTCGTTTCACAAAAAATGGTCATCATATGCTCTCAAAAACGCGATCTGTTCGCTTTGATGAACAAGCAAATTTTGTGACAGGGATGCTGACTAGACATACGTATAGCCCAGTAAGCAAAATGTATATTCCAAGGAATATTCCTTGGAATATTCTCAAACTATTCCCCAGTTGGGCCACTCAGCAGATGCCAAGTGTCCGCATTTTACTGGTTGAGAATCTAGGCTATGTGCCAAATTTGGGTTGGTTTGGGTTGGACCAATGAGGTCACGACATGTGGCAAGCCCAGAGGCCCCCACATTTCCTCATGGTCGTTGATCAAAATTTTATGGAGGCACCTGAGTTTGACCCCACAACCTCCCCACTGCCAGCGGAAAGTTTTACCACCTTCGTTATCCGTTAGATCTTAACATATATTGCATTTAAATTTGTTGTAGGGTATGTGTTGTAATATGGCAGGGAAAAGAGGGGCCAACCCCAGTGCATAGGACAATTGGCGAAGCTCCAACAAATGCGCGGAGTTTAAGTACTAAACCATGTTTATTTAAACTTTAAACCCGGATTTATTAATCATAACCCATGCTTAAAATGCATTAATCATGTTTTAAATTCGGATTAGATTAAAGTGTGTGGTTAGCACTTAAACTGCGCTTAACTAGCGCTAACCCCCACATAGCACTAATCACGGATTAACTTAGCCGATTCCAACTAAAACGGCTGAAGTGTCAGTTTAACTACAGTTAGCTCCAGTTTGCCAGATTTAATGGAGTTTTTCTTTATGAAACTGGGAAAAGTCATAACTAAGGCCATTTTCGACCAAATCAGTCCCAAAAAGAAGCTAGATTATCATTTTTTTATCTTCTTGACTCATTGGCGCAGGTTTCACAAGAAGTGGAGCACTTTTGGATGGGATTTTTCCAGCTTGAAGTATAAGGATGCCCAAGGCCACTAGAGAGTTAAGCCATATCTGCTTCACCTAAAGACCAATTGAGGAGCAAGAAGAGGCTAGATAGTCATTCTTTTCCATTATGTGTTCAATGGTGCAAGTTGCAGGAGCAAAAGAGCATTGTAAAGAGGTCAATTTGACAATTTGAGCATAATATAGAGGCCCAAGACATGGAAGTTGGACCAAGGAGATGTAGCCTAGGAGGGGTGAACTCCTTCATCAAATACCAATGTCAATGCTATGTATGGTGATGTTCTGCACTTTATTTGTTGTTGTTCAGCTCTTGTTTTTTATGTTAAATTGCTCACAAAATTAACATGAAAAACACTCATGAGACTCAATTAATTGCAATATAACTTGAACCCTTAAGCACATAATAAGCAAGCATGTTTAAAATCTAAAAGGGGAATTAGTTGAGCATTACTAACATCTCCATCCAAATCATTTTTGGTATGAGAGCTAAAGGTTTATTATTAGCTTGTGTTGCTTTGTGCAAGTGGTGTGTTTTGAAGCTCAAGTGAGGAGAAAATATTTTTGAAATGAGAGCAAGTATCTACCACCAGATCTCCCTCAAAGTTCCATCTTGAGGCTTCAACAAAAGTATGTTTCAAGGAGGAGAGTCTACCAAGATTTCGGAAGATGTAAAAGCTTACAGAAAGAATTTTATAGACATGGTAGTTATTGTGAAGGTCCTCTATGAAGAGAGGCACACCAAGCTACATGGTGAAAGCTCTACACCACCTCCAAGTGTATAATGTACTTCAAAGGAAGAAGAAGAAAAGAATGGTTTGAAGCCACCATCTTCTCCACAAACTCCATGTTTTTCTACAACTTTCGTGCAAGATGCATAGGTAGAAAGTCCTTCTGAGAAAGATGATGGACAAGTTTGTACCTTTTTCTCACATGATGTGGAGGATGAGGTTCAATCAGTACCTAAGTTTGGGGAGCTGAAGAAAGAAAACCAAAGAGTCCAAGTGGACACCTCGAAGATCAAAAGGGAGTTTGCAAGCATCTTTTTCCCTCAAACGAAAGATGGAACTATTGGTGAGAAATTGCATACTTCTTCTTTTCATAAAAGTGTTGAAGATATTTCTTTTGATGCTTTTGAGAAGTATGGTAATGGAATTGGGTCCAAGCTCTTGTACAAGATGGGTTACAAGGGAGGAGGTCTTGGTGTGAACCAACAAGGCATCAAGAACCTAATTAAAGCCAAAGAGAGACCTAAGTATGAAGGCTTGGGTTATGTTGCAGCAGAAGAATAGTCTTCTAATGACAGTTATTGTGTATCATGTACCTTTTGTCACAAAAGAGGACATGAGGAGGCAAGGTGTTGGACTTTGCATCTGGAACTAGTACATGCTTGGTTCTCCAAATACAAGAAAGACTTGAAGGTATCTCCAGAGAGAGATGGGGAAGATGAAGAAGATAAGAAATCAATTTCTTCTCCCCATGAAAATCCTACTCGCCATGTAATTTCTTCATGCAAGAAGAGCAAGTCCAAGAACAAATAGAGGGTTCACTTACCTGGTTGGGTAAGAAGTGGGCGTACTATTTGTCCAAATGAAGTTGTAAGTTTTGTTTTACACTAGTTACATGTCCCATAGTTGGACTATTGTAAAAGGTGATATGCATAAATAAATCCCTTCAAATGCAACAATGTTTTGTTTAGAGCATTGTCATTTTAAGTTTGGCTTCATAGTCCACATGTTTATGGACTTTGTGAATGTACAAATTGTTGTTCATCAATTGTCTACTAGTTGTCTCATATTCACCGATACAAGTATTCGTGTTGAAACTTGTGTGAATGAATCTTGTTGTTAAGATTGTTTAAAGGTAACTATGTTTTGTAGACAAATCCAAACATCATGAATTTTTTGCACTAATGTACTTATATGTACAAGCTCAGTTTGAAGACGCCAAAGCAAGTTGATTTGTTTCTTATCTCAAGGATGAGGTCAAGTTTTTCTTCAAGAGACGCTTCAAGATAAAGTGTTATTTGGGTCGTTTAAAGATGAGTTTTAAGAAAATATTCAGATTCCACTCATCAGTGTTTGTTCTACAACAACGATAATAATTATGGCTCAATTCTTAACAGGACAATAAGTCTTCATGAGGAAGATAAGTGAAGTGCCTTGATTAGGGCTTGAAGGGCACCAATTGAAACTTTTACATTGCAATTGAGTTTTTGGGATATTTCTGAGTTCTGAGTTCTTCAATTTGATAACTGGATGTGTTATTTTGGAGACCCAAAGATTTCAATTGGGAGGTATGATCAGGAGTTCAAATTTTAGCTCAAAAATCAAATTTCTCATATTGGCTCAGAACCTAAATGACCGCGTAGTGCTTGTCATCCTGATTCTAATGCACTTCATTTCACGAAAAATGGTCGTCGTATGCTCACGGAAACACGATATGTTCACTTTGCTAAACAGGCACATTTTGTGACAGGGATGTTGACTAGGCATCTGTACAGCCCGGTCAGCAAAATGTATATTCCAAGGAATATTCCTTGGAATATTCTCAAAATATTCCCCAGTTGGGCCACTCAACAGATTCCAAGTGTCCGCGTTTTACTGGCTGAGAATTTGGGCTACGTGTCAAATTTGGGTTGGTTTGGGTTGGTTTGACGAGCTCACAACATGTGGCAAGCCCAGAGCCGCCACGTGCCCTCATGGTTGTTGATAAAAATTTTATGGAGGCATCTAGGTTTGACCCTGCGACCTCCCCACTGCCAGCGCCAAGCTTTACCACCTCCCTTGTCCATCAGATCTTAACATATATTGCATTTAATTTTGTTGTATGACATGTGTTGTAATATGGCAAGGAAAAGAGGGGCCAGCCCCAGTCCATAGGACCACTAGCGGAGCTCCAACAAATGCACAGAGATTAAGGACTAAACCACGTTTATTTAAACTTTAAACCCAGATTAATTAACCTTAACCCATGTTTAAACTGTGTTAATCATGTTTTAAATTCGGACTAGATTAAAGAGTGTGATTAGCACTTAAACTACGCTTATCTAGCGCTAACCCTCACTTGGCACTAATCACGGATTAACTTGGCGGAGTCCGACTAAAACAATGGAAGTGCCAGTCTAACTGTAGTTAGCTCCAGTTTTCTAGATTTAGTGGAGTTTTTCTAGGTGAAACTGGCAGAAGTCATAACTAAGGCAGTTTTCGACCAAATCAGTCTAAGAAAGAGGCTAGATTACCATTTTTACGTCTTCTGGACTCATTGGTGCAAGTTTCAGAGGCAGTGGAGCACTTCTGGATGGGATTTTTCCAACTTGAAGTTTAAGGATGCCCAAGGACACTAGAGGGTTAGGCCATATATGCTTCACCTGAAGACCAATTGAGGGGAAAGAAAAGGCTAGATAACCATTCTTGGCCATTTTGTGTTCAATGGTGCAAGTTGGAGGAGAAAAAGAGCATTGTAAATAGGTCAATTTTACAATTTGAGCATAATATAGAGGCCCAAGCCATGGAAGCTGGACCAAGGAGATGTAGCCTAGGAGGGGTGAACTCCTTCATCAAATACCAGTGTCAATGTTACGTATGGTGATGTTCTGTACTTTATTTGTTGTTGTTCAGCTCTTGTTTTTAATGTTAAATTGCTCACTAAATTGACATGAAAAACACTCGTGAGACTCAATTAATTGCAAGATAACTTGAACTCTTAAGCACATAAGAAGCAATCATGTTTAAAATCTAAAAGGGGAATTAGCTGAGCATTACTAACATCTCCATTCAGATCATTTTTGGTATGAGAGCTACAATTTTATTGTTAGCTTGTGTTGCTTTGTGCAAGTGGTGTGTTTTGAAGCTCAAGTGAGGAGAAAATATTTTGGAAATGAGAGCAAGACTCTACCACCAGTTCTCCCTCAAAGTTCCAACTTTGAGGCTTCAACAAAAGTATGTTTCAAGGAGGAGAGTCTACCAAGATGTCGGAAGATGTAAAAGCTTACAGAAAGGCTTTTATAGACATGGTAGCTATGGTGAAGTTCCTCTATGAAGAGAGGCACACCAAGCTACATGGCGAAATCTCTACACCACCTCCAAGTGTAGAATGTATTTCAAAGGAAGAAGGAGACAAGAATGGTTTCAAGCCACCATCTTCTCCACAAACTCCATGTTTTTCTACAACTTTCGTGCAAGATGCATGGGTAGAAAGTCCTTCAGAGAAAGATGATGGACAAGTTTGTACCTTTTTCCCACATGATGTGGAGGACCACCAGAGGGTTAGGCCATATCTGCTTCACCTAAATACCAATTAAGGAGCAAGAAGAGGCTATATAGTCATTTTTGGCCATTATGAGTTCAATGGTGTAGGTTACAGGAGCAAAAGAGCATTGTAAACAGGTCAATTTGACAATTTGAGCATAATATAAAGGCCCAAACCATGGAAGTTGGACCAAGGAGATGTAGCCGAGGAGGGGTGAACTCTTTCATCAAATACCTGTGTCAATGTTATGTATGGTGATGTTATTTACTTTGTTTTTTGTTATTTAGCTCTTGTTTTTTATGTTAAATTGATCACTAAATTGACATTAAAAACACTTGTGAGACTCAACGAATTGCAAGATAACTTGAACCCTTAAAAACATAAGATAGTTCTTTTGCAACATTTGAGAAGTATGGTAATGGAATTGGGTCCAAGCTCTTGTACAAGATGGGTTATAAGGGAGGAGGTCTTGGTGTGAACCAAGAAGGCATCATGAACCCAATTTAAGCCAAAGAGAGACCTAAGTATGAAGGCTTGGGTTATGTTGCAGCAAAAGAATGGTCTTCTAATGACAACTATTATGTATCATGTATATTTTGCCACAAAAGAGAACATGAAGAGGCAAGGCGTTGGACTTTGCATCCGGAACTAGTACCTTCTTCGTTATCCAAATACAAGAAAGACTTGAAGGTATCTCCAAAGAGAGATGGGGAAGATGAAGAAGATAAGAAATCAATTTCTTCTCATCATGAAAGTCCTACTCACCATGCAAGTTCTTCATGCAATAAGATCAAGTCCAAGAATAAGAAAAAGAGGTATAATCATCTTGTTTTATCAAATGTTTTTCAAGATGAGAAGAAAAATGAAAATTTGAACAACTTAATGAAGAATGTATCTCCATGTACTTTTTTCCCTTCATCTAAACGTAGTGTAGATAAGTGCGAAAAGAAGGAAGAAATTTTCAAAAGGATGTACATGCTTATTGGAAAGAAATCCAAGAAGGGAAAAGATAATCCAAATTCAGAGGCATGTGATCCAAGAGGAGCTCAAAGAAAATTTTGCACTCATTGCAAAATCAATGGAAATTGGGTTGCAAAATGTTGGAAATTACATCCACGTCTTCATCCTGGCAAGAGCAAGCAAGTTGTGCATGTACCTAAAGAGAAAGAAACCATGGAAAAAGTGGTGCACAATGCAGCCATACCTATTGCATCTTTAGAAAAAGAGGAAGAACAAATAGAGGGTTCACTTACCTAGTTGGGTAAGAAGTGGGCAGACTATTTGTCCAATTGAAGTTGTAAGTTTTGTTTTACACTAGTTGCATGTCCCATAGTTGGACTATTGTAAAAGGTGATATGCATAAATAAATCCCTTCAAATGGAACAGTGTTTTGTTTAGAGCATTGTCATGTTAAGTTTGGCTTGATAGTCCACATGTTTATGGACTTTGAGAATGTACAAATTGTTGTTCATCAATTGTCTACTAATTGTCTCATATTCACCGATACAAGTATTCGTGTTGAAACTTGTGTCAATGAATCTTGTTGTTAAGATTGTTTAAAAATAACTATGTTTTGTAGGCAAAGCCAAACATCATGAAAAAATTTGCAGCAAAATACTTATATGTACAGGCTCAATTTGAAGACACCAAAGCTTGTTGATTTGTTTCTGATCTCTGGGATGGGGTCAAGTTTGTCTTCAAGAGACGCTTCAAAATGAAGTGTTATTTGGGGCCGTGTAAAGATGAGTTTTAAGAGAATATTAAGATTCCACTCATCATTGTTTGTTCTGCAACAGCGATAAGAATTATGGCTCAATTCTTAACAGGACAATAGGTCTTCATGAGGAACATAAGTGAAGTGCTTTGATTGGGGCTTGAAGGGCACCAATTGAAATTTTACATTGCAATTGGGTTTTTGGGATATTTCTGAGTTCTGACTTCTTCAATTTGATAACTGGAAGTGTTCTTTTGGATACCAAAAGATTTCAGTTGGGAGGTATGATAAAGAGCTCAAATTTTAGCTCAAAAATCAAGGTTCTCGGATTGGCTCGGAACCTCAAAGACAGTGTAGTGCTCGTCGTCCTGATTCTAGCGCACTTCATTTCACAAAAAGTGGTTGATGTATTCTCCCGAAAATGCGATATGTTCGCTTTTCTAAACAGGAAAATTTTGTGACAGTGATGTTCACTAGGCATTTGTACAACCCAGTCAGCAAAAGGTATAGTCCAAGGAATATTCTTTGGAATATTCTCAAAATATTCCCTATATGGGCCACTCAGCAGATGCCAAGTGTCTGCGTTTTACTGGTTGAGAATCTAGGCTACGTGTCAAATTTTGGTTGGTTTTGGTTGGACCAATGAGGTCATGACACGTGGCAAGCCCAGATGCCTCCATGTGCCCTTATGGGCATTGATCAAAATTTTATGGTGGCTTCGAGATTCGACCCCGCAGTCTCCCCACTGCCAGTGCCAAGCTTTACCACCTCCGTTGTCCATTAGATCTTAATGTATATTGCATTTAACTTTGTTTTATGATATGTGTTGTAATATGGCAAGGAAAAGAGGGGCCAGCCCCGGTCCATAGGACCACCGCCCAAGACCACCAGCGGAGCTCCAAAAAATGTGCGGACATTAAGGACTAAACCACGTTTATTTGAACTTTAAACCCGGATTTATTAACCTGAACCCGTGTTTAAAATGCGCTAATCCTATTTTAAATTTGGATTAGACTTAAGTGTGTGGTTAGCGCTTAAACTGCACTTAACTACCGCTAACCCTCACTTAGCACTAATCACGGATTAACCTGGCAGAGTCCGACTAAAACGGCGGAAGTGCCAGTTTAACTGCAGTTAGCTCCACTTTGCCAGATTTAGTGGAGTTTTTCTAGGTGAAATTGGCAGAATTCATAACTAAGGCAGTTTTCGACTAAATCAGTCTCAAAAAGAGGCTAGATTACCATTTTTGGGCCTTCTGGACTCATTGGTGTAGGTTACAAATGCAGTGGAGCACTTATGGATGGAATTTTTCCAGCTTGAAGTTTAAGGATGCCTAGGGCCACTAGAGGGTTAGGCCATATCTGTGTAGCAGCGGAAGTTGTAGATTTGGTTACTGTAGCAACAAGATTTGTAGATTTGTAGACTTAATAGAAAAAACAGCTTTAATTATAAAAATACACGAGGTATTTATAATAATAAATATTTATTGATATGATATAAGACAACTGAATGAGTACAATGAGGTCCCGCTTTTATACCTATGCAGGTGACCTTTCATGAACAGGCATGTCTTTTAGACATGCCTTTTCAGTTAACTAATGACTACTTAACATAATCCTAATTGATTAGCTAGTAATTACATTTATTCTATTTTATTCTATTAATGACTATATTTATTACTTAAGTTATGAATTAGGTTCATAACATTTCCTCCTTCTCGAAAAGCTTTGTCCTCAAAGCTTAACTTTCGACAATTTCTTTTATGTGAGATTATCTGCCAGACATGTCATTCATCACTGGTACCTCAACTTGTATAAATTCTCCAATAATACTTCCTTAAAACTGGGTTCTCCCTTATATATATATATATATATATATATATATATATATATATATATATATTCTAAATAATTATTATTACTATTATTTAAATAATAATAATAATTGATTTTTTTTTTCTTTTTTAGATTAATCACTGATTTTTTTTTTTTAATTTATATATAACATATATAATTTTATATTATATATTATATAAAATTTATCCATGTATTGAACCGATGCCACCCTTTACGCAAATATTATAATTAACTCTATGGAGATTCACAACGTCCAATAGCTTTTCACGGTAGCTTTTCATGGTGTTTAACTGTGTATCGATTTTTGAACAATTAAAAACAAATTATCTACTCGGTTGTCCCTCGGCTTCTAAGAATATTTCAACCGCAATCTATTGTCGAATATCCTGTATTGCTTGTTCATTCCCACGCTTGCCTCGTCCGCAACCCACTCATATCACGTAGTGTGTTTTATTACATCTTCCAGATCAACATGACATTGAACAACTCGAAGCTTGAATCCCTTTTGTAACTCTCGAATTCGATAATAAATGTAATCTGGATGAAGTAAATGGCAGCGCAAACTTAAATATAACGCACACGTGTTTTTCCCAAGCAAATAATCTGGTACAATGTCTCCAAATGTCCACCGAACATTTCGTATATGTTTAAGAATTGGGTTTCCTCACTGTTTGCGACTGACTATAATTGCATTGCTATTGTTAATCAGTGTACCGAATCGAAATACCTCCTTTTTGTTGACCGAGGTATGTTGTTGACGGAATGTCAGTATGATACATTGGCTGGACACAAATACGCTGATGCCAGAAACCAGCCCGAGCAATTGTGAATACGTGGCAGAGCTCAATGGATGGAAGCTGATGACTCCGCGATCACATGATTCGGGAAGCAGGAGTTTCATGCGCTCGTGGTGCAGCTGTCTTCCGCCGCTGCCATGAATTTTCTCAAGACGTCCCGAATTTTCATCCTTCCGAACAACATGAATTTCTGTTATAATAACAATATGAGCAGGAAGATTTACTCCCCTGGAACAGACACCATAGAAAATTCCATCATAGAATCTACACTGATGCCTGGGACACATGATTGGGTGAAATCGTGAATTACACAACATGCAAGCAGAAGCTGTGTTGTCAGCTATCCATTTTGTAGGTTCAGCATCCAAAATATCCATTGTAGTACTAAATATTGTATCTGAAAGGGCTTCAGCCATCTCTTTCCAAGCATGCTCTAATGTACCTCTTGCCATAAGACGATTTGGAAACGTAAAGTTTGCCTCGCAAAGAAGTACTAACCTTTCGGGAATCATCGCCAAGATCTCACTCACAATTCCACATAGTCAATTCCCGATCTTCATGTTGCCATCCAAAGACGTCCTCAGGAAAATACCCCCCCCAAAGAACACACAAAACTCCTCTCTGCTCCATTCTTCATGATCACTTGCCGACATTGGAGAAATGTGAGACGCTATCCAAGGGCCAGCTTCCTCCAAGAGTGGCAAATCATAGTAAAAATATTTTGTCCGTGACTCCGATCTATCCATGAAACTGTAGCTGCTCACATAAGTTAGCATTTCGAGCTGCAGCACATCTTCCTCACAACGCCCGTATCCAGGATGTCTCACGTATCGCTTGTGTCAACGTAAGATATTGACTCGAGAGTTATCTACAATTTTGGAGCCAAGCTCATTCAACTACTTTCCTGCATGTTTGGAGGTTTGATTCAAAGGGCCGGGAAGTGAAAATGCCTCCTCATTTACTGTGTGTTGGCCTCATTTGACCAAATCCAATGTATAGTGTATGTATTTAGAGGAATTCGTAACATAGTCATTCTGTACTAAATTTGAAAAACTGGATCCTCTTATTGATGGTCTCTTTCTTGAGTTCACACCTTCAATGTCATCGTGCTTAGGTTCCAACTGTCCAACGGGATCCCCTTTACTTCTAGGCTCAAATATCACTCGTTTCTTGGGCTTGTGCATATTGGAATCAAAAGGGGCAGTACACAACCCAGATCTACCTGTTGCCTCTTCCAAAGGTGAAGGTTCAGATTCCAAGTATTGCTGATGCCTAACTTTCATGATAGACCTCAACTCTACTATTCCAAGTTTGACTTCTTGCAAAGGTGAACTGTTGATCTCATCTTTTCTTGACATTCCATGGATTGTATCCTCAAGATTTTTATTTACTTTGCCATCATTCAGTTTTCTTCCCTCTTCCTCTTCACCTAAGTTAAGCTTATCAACCATTACTATGTCAGGATGTGCAGCAGCCTCTTCGTCATCTTCTTTAAGCCTATCAAGATCAGAGTCATATTTTTCTGTTTCTTTACTGGCAATAATATTTTTTGTATAAAAGGCACATTTATGTCTTGTGAAATATTTATCTCCACACTTCCAACATTTCTCTTCTTCTTTACTTTCAATATTAGTTGGTTGTTTTCCTTTACGCATTGGTGGGGGAATGTATTTACTTGAATTTACCATGGATGTTCTACTTGATTTTCCCTTGGCATAACTAACTGCCTTCTCATTATTACAGCATTTTTCATCTTCTCTATTATGGATTACTGCAGAAATTTTTTTAAGACCTGCAGAAAAAAAATTTATAACCATTTGTGACTTTTGCACATGAATTCTCTAATTGCTAAAGCTTTTCTTGAATTTTTCTAATCTGTTCAATTTTTTTGGGATCTTCACGTAATGGCACATAGTGTGGTAGCCTATGTCCATAGGCTTGTAAACTATGTTCGTAGGCTTGTAAAACAATGTTATATGCCATTGCTTCAACTTGTCCTCAATATGGCTCCGATACCACTATAGCAGCGGAAGTTGTAGATTTGGTTACTGTAGCAGCAAGATTTGTAGATTTGTAAACTTAATAGCAAAAACAACTTTAATTATAAAAATACACGAGGTATTTATAATAATAAATATTTATTGATATGATATAAGACGACTGAATGAATACAATGAGGTCCCGCTTTTATACCTATGCAGGTGACCTTTCATGAACATGCATGTCTTTTAGACATGCCTTTTCAGTTAACTAATGACTACTTAACATAATCCTAATTGATTAGCTAGTAATTACATTTATTCTATTTTATTCTATTAATGACTATATTTATTACTTAAGTTATGAATTAGGTTCATAACAATCTGCTTCACCTGAAGACCAATTGAGGAGCAAGAAGAGGCTAGATAGCCATTCTTGGCCATTCAGAATTCAATGGTGCAAGTTACAGGAGCAAAAGAGCATTGTAAACAGTTCAATTTGACAATTTGAGCATAATATAGAGGCCCAAGCCATGGAAGCTGGACCAAGGAGATGTAACCCAGAAGGGGTGAACTCCTTCATCAAATACATATGTCAATGTTATGTATGGTGATGTTCTGTACTTTATTTGATGTTGTTCAGCTCTTGTTTTTTATGTTAAATTTCTCACTAAATTGACATGAAAAACACTCATGAGACTCAATGAATTACAAGATAACTTGAACTCTTAAGCACAAAATAAGCAAGCATGTTTAAAATCTGAAAGGGGAATTAGCTGAGCATTACTAACATATCCATTCATATCATATAAGAAGAGAAGAATTCTTGCAAGCTTAACTCTCAAGAGGAGAGGTTTTGACCATAGAATATAGCTTACATATTATGTCTTATTGTGTTATTGTTTGGTAGTTGTTTGATGATAGAAAACACAATAATATTCAAATTAAGAATAAGTTAATCAAGTTAAATAAAAATACATCACAAGAAGTTATCAAAGTAAGAGAAATAATTAAGTTTCCCCTTGATTTCTCAACAGAATTTTCACTAGGTGGGAAACCCTCCATGGCGAGTAAGGGAAGCTCCACTATATCTATTTAGCCGTCTAAGCGAAGGAGCAGTTTTATCTTCTCAACATTTTGCAGAGAGGAAACAAAGGAAATTTTAAAGCCCTGATGGGGGAGGCGCTTGGAGAGCTCCAAAAAGGGGCAAATGTGGCCTTTGGTGAGCCATAGATACATCACAACATGGACTTAATGGTGTTTCTTATCTCTTGAATTATGCTTTTACTTTTGTTAAATAATCACATTTTATATTATTAGCCTAATCTTTTTTGGTTTTAATGTAAGAAATTTTGTATGCCCATACATTAGACGTATTCAAATATTTCACAATAAATTTCATATTTGTAAAATCTTCCTTTATCAACAAACAAAGTAAAAAAACATATCTGAAATAGGATTTTAGCCATGGACAACTTTTGGCCATCAAGTTAACCATGGTTATCTTGGAGTTACCTTGGGACACATGATTTTTTAAGCTTTATGTTCAAGGAGGTTTACTTTTCAAAGTGTTTAGTTTACAATCCTATGTGAAAGTGCAGAGCTCCGCACAATGAGCTAATCCATTGTGCGGGAGTGCGGAGCTCCGCACAATGTGCTAATCCATTGTGCGGGAGTGTGGAGCTATGCACAATGAGTTAATTCATTGTGCAGAGCTTCACACTCCTGCACAAGGTGAATTTCTATGAAATACAACTAATGTGTATTTTTTAAATGTTTGCATGTCGTGTTCCACATGGAGTGTTCTCGTGATAGTATACAATCAAATTTGTGCGGAGCTGCAACTCAAGTGGGTCCATGAAAATACATGATTTATGATTACTGCAAATATTCAGGTAGATTTCCTACACCTTCAGTAGAGTGTGCATGATGTGGACTCTGTTAACTTGACTTCCAACCAATTTCATGATCTTATTAACAAATATGTATTCCCCTTGTATTAGTTTTAGTACTATCCGTGTAATACTAAACTAGAAAGCTAAGTGCAATAGGGACATGATTAATATGAAGATCGGTGGCCATATATCTTAGCATGGACATAATCGAAACTTCAAAAGTAAATGATGTGAAGCTTTAAAAATAGTAATGCTCCCTTATGGACATGACAAAACTTCAAAAGTAAATGATGAAAAGAGTAATTCTCCATCAACAATTATAAGTTGTATTCAACTGAAATATGATAACAGAGATATAACATAGGTTGTCTTTAATTGAAATATGATAACAAAGGTATTACATAGGCGCGATGTCATAGATTAAGGCAACCCTATCTATGGAAATTCATTAGTTGATGTTGATCACATAGAAAATGGAAGAATACAAACAGACAAACGTTGTTATATACAAGATAAGACAAGTTGTTTTGTAACTTGTTGGGTGTGTTATATTCTTTCCATGACTAGTCCCATTGTTTGTACGTTGTGTCAGGCGCAGCGAGGGAGTCACAAGGGGGTGAAAGCCCCCCCTATTGGGGGGTTTCCAAGGGGCGGGGCAATGCCTCAGGATTTTTTTTTTTAATGTTGACCCAATAATAGTTGGGAAAACCCAAGGATGGGGGGCAGACCCAAAGATGGTGGGTTGACCGACCCATGGTTTTGTGCGTGGGTTTTGCACATGGTTTTGGGCATGATGGTTTTCTACCCATGGTATTTTGTAAATCCAGTCAAGGGAACTATTGTTATGTTATAATCTAGGTTTAATAGATTGAGGTTTATGAATGCTTCGACATGTATATATGTATTGTAACATTGAAAGGAATATAATGAAAAATCAACCTGTTAGTCCCGGTTTTGGTATCCAAGGGAAAATATGTGTGTATATTTGTTTTATGTGCTTGCCATTGTTTATTTTTACGTTCTAAGAATTTGTTTGCAGGTGATTTTTGTACAGGGTTGAAACCTACATAACTTCGTAGCTTGTGTTCAACATTTAACCTGTTCGAACAAGTTAGGTCTTGAAAGTTGTAGATTGGAACTAAAACAACTCTCTGCATTAACGAGGACTAAGAGTGTCGGTGGCTCTCATTATTTCACATATTTATTAAATCTTCATAGAGTCTTAGATTGGGAGGAGACTACCATGATCAACCTATTGTACATTGGATAAAGCAACATTCCCCATGTGTTTCGCGACATGGATTAACAACCTCTCGTGCATCCTTATCTCTAGAAATGTGATCATTGGCTAACACCTGTGGGTTTTGGTCTAACGGAAATCATGATTCCCAACAAGTGGTATTAGAGCATAGGTCACAAGTTCAATACACACTCGGATCGCATTGGAGGGGAGATTGTTGGACATTGGATAAACCCACGCTCTCGTGTGTTTCGTGACATAGACTAACCACCTCCCATGGATCCTTATCTCTGGCGATGTGATCGTTGACTAACACCTGTGAGTTTTTTTCTAACGAAATTCATGACTCCCAACACAACCATTCAATGGTTGTAGGTTGCAACCCATCCCACCTGACATAGTATCCAACTTGGCATAGAAATTGTGAATATTCAAAGGTTGTGGAGAGCACTCGAGCTTCCTTTTGAATAAATTCCTTGTGGGAGAGTTTCTGAAGTCTCTCATTTCCTGTGATAAATATGGAAGAGTCAAATGAACAGATGAAGAGAATACGGATTTGGTTTATTGCCATATTTTGTTGTTCAACAGTGCTGGTAAATTAGCATTACCCAACAATTTTTAATTTATTGAAATACAATAATTATTCAAGGCATAACATCGATTGGATTCTATTAAAATGTTTATTTTTTAATTGCTTGTGCAGATGGTGAAAAAATAGGAGTGAACTACAACATGCTTAGAGACAATCTACCACCTGCAAACCAGGTGGTAACTTTTTTTAACAACAACAACATCAGGAACAAGGTGGAATTCGAGTTGAAGATTAGCCTAATTTCTTATTGGAATGTGGTAAGGCTGAGAGATCCAACTATCTCCTACACACTTAGACGAGGCTTGTGCATAAGTTCATTGTGACGAGGTCATCTCCACACAATGAAATTTCTCACAAGGACCTCCGCACAATGAACTTCGATTAAAGACAAATTCAACATTATGTCCACCAAATCGATTTGAAATATTTAATGGACCAAAATATGACGTTTCAATTAAGTTGTTAAAAGTTTTCAATATTTATTTTATAAAATTTAGTTCATGACCCTAATTGGTCTACAACAAGCTCTGCGCACCATGAGCCAAAATAATTTTTGCAGTTAACTCTAAGTTTCATTTTCCGTCAACTGGTGCTTCCCAACGTAGGGTTGATATTGTGGACACTTTAAATTCTTTGGTATTGTCACCCGAAGTAGGTGACAAAGAAATTAAATTAAACAAAGTGCCAAAGATTAGTGTTAATTTTGGGCAACTAGGTCCAAACTCCATGTTGTGATGCTCAGATGATGATGCCAATATTTTTATTTGATTCCTCTTTCGTAGAGGTGCAAGGTCGATCTAAATATCATCTTGATCGGATGAGTAGAACATGTATTTTGAATTTATTCCACATGTGCAAGGTTGACTAGATTTATCCCACATGCATAAGAGATGTGTCACACACCCCCACAGATGACTATATATTGGAGAGACTTGAAGTTCATTTTACACACATTTTTGGAGGAATTCTCTTCTCTCGTGGATGATGTTTCGATTAGGGCTTCTCATGGTGATGCGGTTAGGGCTTCTTGGTGCAGTGTCTTGATGGAGCGTTCTTGATGATACGTCTTGGGGTTGTGTGACACATTGGGTTGACTGACCTTATGGAGACTTTGTTGGTTGAAGCATCTTGTTGACCGTCGTAACGCCACCATTCTTTATCTCTGTTTTTTGCTTGTCTTCCATCGATCTATTGGTATGTTCTATCTGCATCTTACTTTCATGTGATTGAGCCCTAGAAGTTTAAAGTAAATTTGCATCTAGCATAGAACATCTTCAGAAATTTACAATTAGAAATGGTGACCTTGAAGTGACCTTCAAGTTGAAGATTAGCCTCATTTCTTATTAGAATGTGGTAAGGCTGAGAGATCTAGTTGTCTCCTACATGCTTAGATGATGCTTGTGTGGAAGTTCATTGTGCAGAGGTGTGTGGAAGTCCTCTCCGCACAATGAAATTATGCACAAGGACCTCCGCACAATGAACTTCGATTAAAGATCAATTCAATTGATTAAATATATTTAATGGCCCGAAATATAGTGTTTCGGGTAAGTTTTTAATAGTGTTCAATATTAATTTTATAAAATTTGGTTCATGACCCTAATTGGTCCGCAACAAGCTCTACGCATCATGAGCCAGAAGAAGTTGTGCAATTAACTCTAAGTTTCATTTTCCATCAACTGGTGCTTCCTAACATAGGATTGAGATTATGGACGCTTTAAATGCTTTGGTATTGCCACCTGAAGTAGGTGACATATGTTGACATATCATTTTAGCTTTTTTATTTTCCAACTATTTAATATATAAAACCACGCAGTCGATGTTTTCCAATCAATCAGCTAAACCGTGTGAACAATGATATCATGCGTACACAGAAACTTCCTTCCAACATATGTTATATTATTGATTAATTAATAATAATATTTCATATTATATGTCTCTCAACACAAAAATATGACTCCCATCAACATCTATGCAGACTAAGGGACCTGACAATATAAGCTCCTCCATCTCCATCCAACCACAACAAAGGTATAGTTTAAGGTGGGTTTCAATCAACTTCTATGAGCCCCAGAAGGGTTGCAACATTCACGATGCAGCTACCCACATGACGAGAGTGGCCTCTGTGCTGGAGATGAGAAACAATATCAAAGTTTACATTCTCAAAAGTATAGAGCATTCATGGGATGAGCATATGTTATCTCACTTTCCTCTCCTTCCTATATTTTTAACTTCTCATATCAAAACCTAGCGTGAGTAGCTCACATCATGTTTCTTTGTTTGTAGGTTGCAATATTTGTAATGTGGTATGGAGAATCAGATTTAGACAATCATGGACCAACTTTAAATCTACCAGAGTTATATTATTTTTGGAATCAAAATTTTCCTTCACCGACAATATTGTGACTAGAAAAGTAGATCAGGCAGGACTAATTAATTGGCATGCCCATCAATTTTGTTTATGTAATCAGGCATCGGCATTCACCAAGGGGATGGATGGATGTCAATTTGAAAGACATCTCCTCTAGCCAAGACGCAACAAATGGTCGGGTTAAAGACAATATTATCCCCTATTCCAGCACCAATATCAAATATATTGCAGTGGGAAATGAGGTTTTGTCTAACACGTAATATGTATCATATATTTTTCCTGCCATTACCAAATTTCAAATTGTTATTCAGAACACAAATCTGTAGAACATCAAGGTATCTACCACCCATGAGCTCTATACTCAAATGACTTTCAGATAACAGGGCTCTGTTCATGGACAGTGTCCATCCTTATTTCAGCGACATCGCAACACAAATGACATTCATCTAGATTACGCTCTCTTTCAGTCCACATATACAATGCTGCAAGACAGAGATCACAACTACAACAACTTATTCGAGTGCGACAGATGTATGTTTCCTTCTCATCCAAGAGATCATAGCAAAGCCCAAACTGAAATGTATATCAAATCTACTCTCTATTTCATCTGCACTCCTTGCCCGGCCAGAGTTTGTATATCCCTACAACTGTATCTCACCACTTGAAGCATATCTCAAACAATAGTCAACAGTACCACACAAATGCCTAAATATATGCTTTGATGCAATTCAATGCACATGTATTCGTTCCATCTAGAACTAGCTCAAGGTGTTCATCACAAAGCATCTTACATAGTATTCACCAAATACATCAACTATCCAAACAAATTTCAGTACATGGTCAGATCCACAAGGTCAGAATCATATTCTCTCAACTTTCTCAAGTTCGTTAGCATAGGAGTTACCATAGACTTGCATTCCATCATGCGAAACCTTTGAAGGATTTTGATTACATATTTTCCTTGCCCGAGAAGGATTTCACCGGGTTTTTGCCAAACTTCCAATCCCAAATAGTAATGCATTAAGCCAAGATGCTTCATATCAAATTCAAAGGAAAACTCCCTCTTACATTTAAAAATAAGATGCTCTACACTAGTGAGAAACAAATCATCAACATATAGTAGTAGCATCACATGCTCACCTTTCACAAACTTGATATAAAGATTTAGATCAACAAAACTTTTAGAGAAACCAAATCTCGTCAAATATCCATCAATTTTTTCATACCAAGCTCTCAAAGCTTGCTCAAGTCCATATAAGGCATTCTTCAGTCTAAACACATGAGATTCTCTCCCATGAACCTCAAAACCTTGAGGTTACTCTATGTTCACCTCTTCCTCAATCACGCCATTGAGGAAAGAATTTTTCACATCCATCTAATGTAACTTCCATCCCATAAATGAAGCGAGAAAAATAAGAGATCTAATTGTGGTGTACCTGGCAATTGGTGCAAAGACTTCATCATAATATTTTTCCTCTTTCTAGGAGAACCCTCTAGCCATGAATCTTGCCTTGTATTTGTCAATGCTCCCATTAGTTGCATGCTTGACCTTATATATCTAATTTGAGGTTACCACAGACTTTGCTTCAAGTCTTGGAACAATTTACGAGACATTGTTCTTCATAATATATTGGTATTCTTCCATCATCGCATATTTCCATACTTGTTGGGCAACTGCTTCCTCGGGGTTGGAAGGTTCAGAATCAATAAACTTAGTCATTAAAGTTGCATAACCAAAATACCTCTTAGGTCTCATAGATTCCTTGAAGGTGCCTCATGGAGCCACATGTCCTTTTCATCCTGCAAAGTAGATTTGAGCAAATCCGATATTTTTCTATTCTCTGGATCAACCACAGGATCCATCAGTTCACAAGGTCCTTCTGGCACTTCTTCATGGTCTTCAGAATGACTTGGGGATGTATGAGGACCTGTAACCTCTTCTTTTGGGGTCGCATGCTTCTTCTCTTCATCTTCAGTGTCCAAGTGCTCTTCTCTAGAATTCCAATAAGCGACATCTTCATCAAAATTCACGTCCCTGCTTACTTCAACTTGTCATTGCCCTACAAGATATATTTTGTTGGATTTTGATGACTCATTGTACCCAATAAATATCCCCTTCTTTCCGAAAGGCTCTAAATTATTTCTCTTATCCTTGGGTACATGTATGAACATTAGACAACCAAAGATTCTCATATGATCAACCTATGGTTTCTAACCAGTGAATGCTTCTTCAAGAGCCTTTTCTTCCAAAATTAAATGAGGACTTCTATCCAGAATGTAAACAATTACCTTGGTTTCTTCTCCCCACAAGAATATTGTTACATCTTGATCATGCATCACTACCTTCATAGACCCTTTAATAGATATATTCTTTCTTTTGACCACTCCATCTTGTTGAGTATTATAGAGAACTATCAACCCCATCTTAACCCTTGCTTCCTTACAGAAGGAAATGAGTTCCTTGGAGGTGTGCTCTCCTCCATTATCTAATCTCAAGATCTTGATTTTCTTCCTTGTCTAGTTCTCCACTTCAACTTTGAATTCTTGGAACTATTACCACAAAAACTAGCAGACCCTGAGGAGGGAAAACCTAAGGACATGGAGCTAAACTAAGTGCTAACAATGAGACAATGGCCCACGGTCACCACAGCCAAAGTCCCCTTCTCTTTACAAAATTTCACCGATGGGAGGAGTCTTGGTATGATTGTGATCAGCTATGATAGGTATTCTAAGTTTGGAGGTACAAGGTAATGGAGCTAGAGCTCATTCAAAAGAGAGGCTCAATAAAGGCATGAAGCTTCAAAGAAGAAAATCTCTCTCTAAGAAAATCCCTAGAAACGAAGACATAAGACCTAGGGTTTGAGGTTTTTCAATGGTAATAGGTATTCACAAGGTCAAGGCCTGAGAGAAGAATGGGTTTCTTATGATTTTCTCCACCAAATACTAAGATCATACAACCCTCAAAGAAGTCCTCAAGGTGAGGGAGAAGAACCTAGGGTTTCTGTTGAAATTGCAGCTATGGTCAGTCTTTAGAATAACAAAAGTATTAGTTTTATTTTTATTTTCAAGTGGCTCCACAAGTGCTAAGTCAAATCACATGATGGCTAGTTGTCTTTCCTTGAAACTCTCTCATTCAAATCACATGATAGCTAGTTAGCTTGCCTGCACACTCTCTCATTCAAATCACATGATGTCTAGTTGGCTTGCCTTCTCACCCTCTCATTCTGATCACATGATGGCTAGTTGGCTTGCCTATAAACTCGCCCATTCAGATCACATGATGGCTATATAGAGAGGTTAATTCAGTCTCCTTGGTATGCAATTCGATCAGACATGTATAACTCATTCGTTTTCCTTTGTGAGGTGGTCCAAGATATGTGTATTATCATTATGATCTGAAGTCTGATATTCAATATTTTCTTATTATCATTGAGATCTAAAGTCTAGTATTTGAGATCTACTTATTATCATTGAGATCTGAAGTTTGGTATTTGAGATATTCTTATTATCATTGAGATCTTAAGTCTGGTATTCGAGATCTTCTTATTATCCTTGAGATCTGAAGTCTGGTATTCGAGATCTGCTTATTATCATTGAGATTTGAAGTCTGGTATTCAAGCTCTACTTATTATCATTGAGATATGAAGTCTGGTATTCAAGATATGTTTTTTATCATTGTGATCTAAACTTTGGTATTCGAAATTTGCTTATTATCATTGTGATCTAAAATCTGGGATTCAGATTTGATTATTATCATTGTGATCTGAAGTCTGGTGTCTGATATTTGCTTATTATTATAGTGATATGAAGTCTGGATCTGAGGTTTGAGCCTAGACCCAAGTTCTAATCTCACTGTGATACTATTCAAGGTCCAAGTTTTAGGAGGTCTATAATCCAAGCCGTGTCTTATGTGATATGATGAGAGGACAAACCTCTCAATGGTGAACTCATTGGACACTTTATTGCACATCTTGTTGACATTGAGTTGCAGACATTTATATTGGAGACTTAGCACTTGTGGACGCCATCTTGTGGTTAGTGTTATCCATGTCTTGATGTACTGTTGAAGGATCTCTCTAAGGAAAGGTTTGATTGGGTTTTCCCACTTGTCGGATTTTGCCCTAGTCTCTAACCTAAACATTGGTGTCTCTTGTTTTGTGCATTGTGATCTCTACTTTCTTATCAATGTTATTGGTTGAATTTTTGATGTATAATTGCTTGATGAAAATTGACTAAACTACACTAATGGTAAAAAATATCACAAGTAATTATTTGTAGATCAAAAATGGTTTCTCAACATGGTATCAAAGCATTGAGATCGGGCAATGGAGTGTGTCTTGATGGAATGATCTTGCATCGAACAGATCTGTGCATTTGTTCTGGAATTTGTTTATCTGCAAATTTGAGTATTCAAGTGTGAATTTTGGAAGAATTGTGTTTGCTCCGTCTTGGAACAGGTATATGCACCAGTGGGTGAAGGTTAAGCAACCTCAAAGCTTATAATTTGATGATAGGGTGAGAATATCTCAACATATTTTGGCTTGAATTTATACTATTATTAACAGTGATTTGTCTCTATCTCACTAGCACGCACGCCTTGATCGACCTGAAAGTGCCTAGATTTCATAGTTTGAGAAGTATGTCCTTTTATTATGTTTTAATTATCGTTGGCCTAGTCTTCTAATTACTGGAAGTGTCATATTTATTGCATATGCATCGTATAATATTTTTTGAAGGTTCTTGTGTTTAAGTAAATTGATTTTCTTTGAAGATTTCTTTAATATATATGCACCCTCTTTGATTATGTGACTGATAAGTATGGAAAAGTATTCCATTAACGAATGAATCAATGCTTAATATTTTTGTTGGAGAAGAGATTTATGCTTGCAAGGATCCACACGCAAGCAAAGACATTGAATGAGCGCACTGGAATTCTGAATTTTCTTGTTTCAAATAAATGAAGGAACGTTTGAAGATCATAGATTATTTTCGCACCTTTGTCTAGATCGACAAAAACCAGTAGATGCTCATTCTTGCTAAATATTGGAGGTTCATAGTTCTATTTTGCACATTCTAAATAGTCACTGGTGTCTTCTCTATGCGTTGAGGACTCATTATTTCCTTCTTATACATGTGATTTATGCTTGATTGGCAAGGTCTTGAGGCACACAAGTGTGACTTGACTCTCCATAAACATGACTCTTTAATTTGTACATTTGTGACTAGAGGACAAATCCCTAATAGACATCAAGAAGAAGTCTATTGACCTATAATAAAACCTTACTCATGAAACACATGAAACAAGCATAACAAAAATATATTTTATTATATGTCTTCTACATTGCATAAATACATAATTACATAGTCAATATGAAGACCAATCCTAGTTACACTTTCCAACACTCCCTCTTAACTAGGGAGGTATTCATACCGGTACAAGGTCACTTTCAATCTGAAGAATCTCATAAGAAGAATCGAATTGGTAATCGCATTTGTATAACATCATATTAACTAGCATTGTCCTAGCGCAAGGCCTTGACTAACAGCCCCATCTCTCAACGAGACAATGCGCTACAATGCTGGTGAAACACATGACTTATATACACCATCGTCATTGTCTCTCCAAGGTACATACTCCACCGGGGTGTTCCCAAAGTATGACCTTCTTGGACTATTCTTCTCTTGGGTAGCCAGCCCTCAAATAATATCAGTCCACGACTACTCTTATCTTGAATTCCCTATCTCATTCTCAAAGAGTATCGAATGCCAGACGATTACCCAATCCTCCAATTTGTCTTCCAGGTGAAGACCAGAATGATTTGTCTATCCATTCTCTCCACATGGCCTTTACTAAGACTTACAGCGGTTAGTCCTGGTCTAGTGCATGACACATGAATTAGAGAATCATATATGCCACTCCCTCTTAACTCAAGAAGGACATACTCCAAGTTTCTTCCAAGTAAGAAACTTATCACTAGGCTCCCTCTTAAACTAGGGACTGGTGAGACACCTAGCTGCTCATGAAGAATTTCTCCCCTCAATGTCATGGATTTCGATATTGAGGAATATTCAACTTTTGACTTCATAGGGCACAAATCATCCATGAGTCATGTCATCCACCTGAAAGTGATTCCTCAGTCCTCATTTGGTTCATATTTATGCCATGCTTCTTTTCTTCGAATCGTCTCCCAAAGATCTTACGTCCTTCCACATGATTGGCAGCCCTGCATAAACTTATCCAGGTAAACATATATATAAGAACTTTTAAATTAAAGGTTACCTCAGTGATGAACTTTCACCATGACATCTTTTTGTAGGCATCGGCATCCTCTTTTCAGACTGACACATCTCCTAAAGATGTGTATTTTCAAGGGTCTTCTTGTTTATCATACTTCTATCAGAGTCCACATATCTTTCCAGTAGATCTCCTAGTCACATCTTCTTGGCTTTTGGATGATAACCGCCTCTTGTCATGGTTGCACTTCATGATCTCTTCCTCTCTTTCTCCACATAGTTGCATTCCCAAGAACTTCCAGTATCCAGCTCCTTGATTGTGTACAACCACCTGCAACCATATGACATGAATTCATAACATCCAATGTCAGCATATAGATGTATGTACCTCATCCTTTTCCTTTTGAGTCATCCTGCAACAATTTTACTAGAATGAATAACTTCATTCCCTTGACCTGCTTCATCAATATGTCAACATGTTTTAATCCTTAAATTCTGCAAGATAGAATTCCCGATGAAACCCTTTTCTTTCTTTCTAGTCAATGAATCCAGAGAGGACTCCAGTAGAAAAATGTTAGCACATGTTCCCATTTTGATTATTGAATGATGACCCTTGATCTTGATTACTTCCTTTCATCAATGTTGTTATTAGTGAGGTTTCCGGGAGCTACTTCTTCAAGTTCTCCTTCCATGCTTCTATCATGATGCTATTAATATGCATTGTTTCCTATTATACTATTTTACAACCAACAGAAATCACTTAAAGAGGAAGATGATCTCAATCATAATAGAGATATTTCGCTTCTTCTTTTTTAGATTTCTTTGCATCGGGTTCTTCCCTTTCATCTGTGACATGTGCTTCTTCCTTTTTCCTCTTCTCCTTCTCATATTTAGGAAAATCCCTTTTATAACGCCCAAGTTCATTACATCCAAAGCATCGTAATTTGTCTGTATTTCTTCTTTTATTTTGAGGACCAAATTTACCAAATCTTCCTTTCTTCATGTACATCGCTTCAAAGGCTTGATTCCCTTCACTTGATCATGTATCAACTTTGGCTTTCAATCTTTTTTCCTCTATTTTACATAGAGACCATAGATCCTCGAATGATGTTGCTTCTTTCTTCCCGTATAAGCTTGAAGTGAAGTATCCCCATTCTTCAGGTGGAGCATTTAGTACCATTGTAATCATATCACTATCAAACATTACTTCTCCCAATTCCTGCAGTTGGTCTCTAATTTCATAAATCCTCATAAAATATGAAGTGATTCCTTCCTCTCTTGACAATTTCATCTTGTATAGTTCTTGTCTCAAAGAGATTGCTTCTCTTGCATACTCACAGAGAATAGCTCCACCAATTTCTCATATATGTCTTTCCCAGTTTCTAGTTTTGATACATAGGGTATGAGTGAATCCTTAATGGATTCTATGAGAATCCTCTAGGCTCTAATTTCTCCTTTCATGTATTTGGCATGAGCTGGAGCATCTCCTTCTGAGGGTTGAATTGTAGATCCTTCGATGTAGCCCATAACTTCGTCTTCGATTAGATTCAAATATATCCTCTTCTTCCATGCACTAAAGTTTGATGACCTAACGAATTTGTCGCTTTCTTTGCAATAAGTCATTTTGACAAATTTAGATGAGGTCATAGATACTTACTTGAATAGTGTGACTTCCTCCTTCTAGCAGCTTCCTTGATGATGATGAATATGATGTTAGGAACTCCCTCTTAGATTGAATTCTCCAATGTAGATGTCTTCAAAGGTATTGGATAAAGTTGGATGGTGCTTGATGATGTGTCTTCCAACAATGTCTTCAATTTCATAAATCTTTGATGGCAAAGATTATCTCCTTGATGAGTGGATTTTTTGAATGAGATTGAAGGTCTTCTTGAAATGGCTTGAGAATCTTCCTTGCAAACTTATTTGACTTTTCAACGCAAACTTTGACTTTGACTTTGAATCTTTCTTACTTGAGGGTCTCCTTGCTAAGTAGCCCTTGTCTTTAGCACCTTAGCTCTGATACCATGTTGAGAATTAGGTATGGAAGCGATTAATTCAAATTCTCTTCTTGATAATTACTTGTGAGCTTACTTATTTTACTTATGTCTTCTCTTCTTAACTTATTATGTATTTCATCAAGTCAATTACCAAAAACACAAGAGACACAAATTTAGGCTCTTTGAGCTAGGACCAGAACCTCTCCCTCTTGCAGAGAAAAACCCGCAAGAAATTCTTCTTATAGACTTTCAGATGACAAGTACCATGACCATGACTCAAACCCTTGACCCTTGTATGCCTCCAAGATCTTGTCTCTGCTTATTCCTTAACTTCTTGAACTGATCCTTCATTTCTGTACCGTCCTACATTGTTCTGCACCAGCCTTGGAGAGCTCGGTCTCTAGTCCTTGGTTTCTCCTTTAACTTGGATCCTTCTTGACTTTTAGATTTATACTCAAGACAGTTTTATATACTTTTGTACCAATCCTTTGCATGCAGCCCTAGATTGGACTTCTAACACATTGTATAGATATCCTTCTATAGCATTGTCCCTTCTTGCACTTATTGCAATCCTTTAACACATTTCTATATCCACACTTCAATGCACCCTAAAAAGGTCATATATCCGCACTTCATTGTACCTTAACACAGTCATGTATCTGCACTTCAATCCAGCTCTTCTTTGTACTTAACCACAGGCTTATTTACGTACCTTGACACAGTCTCTTTCTTTACTTGAACGCAGTCTTACTTTGCACTTATTGCAGATAGGTGTGATCACAGAGATCTTAGACCTCGACCAAAGATATGTCTTCAAATAAAACATAGATATATTCTCCTTTACTCGCACTTATTCTATGTCATGTAGCTCGCATTAAATCACAGAGTGCTTCACCGAAATCTATGTCAAACAGTAAACCGCATGTTCCTTTAAATATTTGAACCTGTGTGTAAATAAGTTGACATGTTATTTAACTTTGAGGCTGACTTGAACAAGGGTTATAAGCCGACTTGTACAGAGTATTTTCCATCGAGATAAAGGTTGAATTTAAGAGTTTTCCAATGTTGATCTTGATCATCATTTGTGTCATGTCTTTAAGCTTGATTGGCAAGGTCTTGAGGCATACAAGTGTGACATGGATCTTCATAAACATGACTCTTTAATTTGTACATTTATGACTAGAATACAAATCCCTAATAGACATCAAGAAGAAGTCTATTAACCTATAATAAAACCTTGCTCATGAAACCCATGAAGAAAGCATACCAAAAATATATTTTATTATCTTTGTCTTCTACATTGCATAAACGCATAATTACATAGTCATATGAAGATCGATCCTAGTTACACTTTCCAACAACTATTACTTCCGATGAATGTAGAAATTTTCCTCTTGATGAAATTATTAAGTATGTAAGAGCTACCTCAAGACTATAAGGTTTATGATGCAATCTTATGCTTGTAAGTGAAAGAAGGATTTGCAAAAGCTTCTCATAGTTGGTACAAGATGGATCCTATATAATCTATTTTCTGACAAAAACAAGAAAGCTCGTGTGTCAGAGATAGTTGAAGTGATTGGAAGAATTTCTCTAGAGGAAGAAGTTTTAGCATCAGAGGGAGTTGACTTCTGGATTTGTAACAAAGAATTTTGATGTGTTTATATAGCATTGGTAGCAACGGGAGCAAATTAGATTTGTTTCAGAAAGAACACCCTGTTAGGGTTACCAGAAAGAAGCCATGATGATGGATACGCGAGGAAAGTAGGTTGGTGTATGGTTGAGCCAAGATCTGAGGCTCATCTTGTGTACTAGCTTGGTACAATTTTTCATGGCACAATCATCTATGGCTTGAGAGTTGTATCAAAAAAAGAAGTATAGTTGCATAAATTAATTTTCGACAAGGAGTGTTGGAGATAGAAAGAGTTGGTATATTGCTTCAGGTTGGGTTCATTATGATCTTTTGATAAGCAGGAATCTAACATCTATTGCATTCAGTATATTGCAGCTTGGTTAGCAAGATGAGAAGTAGTATGGCTCCAGCTTGCAGGATTGTTTTATCAGGTGCAGATGATAGCTTAATGGCGAGCCCATGCACCTTGAGATCTAGTACCAAGACGTGGTACAAGAAGAGAAAATTGACAGTTGATAGTCTGACAACATCTGTTATGGATGAAGTTTGTATACTTCAAGGACTAACATGGACTTGTGGAGAGTGCTTCTCTCATTGAGAGGGAGTGTTGATTTGATGATAGCATAGATGGACACTCTCACTGCAAGGGAGAGTGGGACTAGAGACACTATAATACTCATAGATTATGTACCTATAGGGATTAAGACCTAGATTAATCCAGGAAGGAGTGTGGTCTCTTAGCATCAAAGACCCATATTACTCCAGGCTAGAGTGTGTACTTGTAGCATCGTGGCCTAGATGAGTGTGGATGCCTCGAACTTCATGTAGGGAGTCACATAGGATCACATGGACCATATTACTCATAGTGTGTCTCCTGAGGGTGTCACCACAAGTCAAAGGAACTGACTAGGATGATGTTGAACCCTACTAGTCTGTATTCCATGTGTTAGTGGAACCAGAATATGATGACTAGTTGATATTGATGTTGTGCCATGGGTTTGGTACCACCCGAGATATGGCAACTAGTGGATGTTGGTGATTTGATGATGATGTTGATGGTTGATCTACCTATATCATGTTATTCGACATGTATAGGGTTGTACTCCATGTGTCAATGTGACTTGTATAGGAAGAATGGCTCAATGGATTAGACAACATCTTGGATAGACATTCTCCATGTGTCTTGTACTATGACCTGTATAGGGATATTATCCATGTGTCTTGTACCTTCACATGATTAGGGAGAATGATCATGTGAGCATATTCCTATGTCTTGAACTTTGACTTGTATAGGGTTGTAGTCCTTATGTCTAGTACATTGACCTATATAGAAAGATGGACATTTTCCCATGTCTTGTATTATGACCTATATAAAGGTTGAAGTCCCTGTGTCAAGTACAATGACCTATATAGGAAAATAGATTTAGAGGCTACCTAATTGAAGAGGAGCCTCCCAGCATCTACCTCGAATCTCATTTCACAGAGAGCTTGTTGTTATCAGGCATGGATATGGCAGTACTCTAGTTCTAAAGTACTTACCAATTGATTTATGCCTCTTTGGTAGACTATGTATGGATATAATGGTGCCATGGTTATGGGACATTGGTTGATGCCTCTTTGGGGATACCATGCATGGATAGTACCATGGTGATTTGATATTGGTTGTTTGATGTTGGTGGTGATGAACTATTGTTGATGTTGATCTAAATCTTGAGCTTTTCTTAGAGAACCTTTTCAACTTGTATCACATCTTAACTATGATTATGAATACCTCCCTAGCTAAGAGAGAGCAATGAAATTGTAGCTATGGTTGGTCTTCATAAAATTATTTATTTTCATTGTATTTGAGAACAAAAGAAATATTTTTTTTATTTTCAAGTGGCTCCACAAGTGCTAAGTCGGATCACATGATGGCTAGTTGGCTTGCCTTGAAACTCTCTCATTCTGATTACATAATGCCTAGTTGGATTGCCTAGAAACTCAACCATTCATATCACATGATGGCTATATAGAGGTTAATTCACTCTCCTTGGTATGCAATTCAATCACACATATATCACTCATGTTTTCCTTTGTGCGGTGATTCGTGATATGCTTATTATCAGTATGATCTAAAGTCTGGTATTTGAGATCTACTTATTATCATTGAGATGTGAAGCTTGGTATTCGAGATTTGCTTATTATCATTGAGATCTAATGTTCGGTATTCGAGATCTGTTTATTATCATTGAGATTTTAATTCTGGTATTTGAGATCTACTTATTACCAATGTGATCTGAAATCTGGTATTTGAGATCTGCTTTTTATCATTGTGATCTGAATTTTGGTATTTGAGATCTACTTCTTATCATTGTGATCTGAGTTCTGGTATTTGAGATCTGCTTACTATCATTGTGATCTGAAGTCTGATGTCTGTGATCTGCTTATTATTATAGTGATCTGAAGTTTAGATCCGAGATTTGAACCTAGACCTGAGTTCTAATATGATTGTGATACAATTCAAGGTCTGAGCTTCAGGAGGTCTATCATACAGACCTTGTCTTCTGTGATATGATGAGGATCAACCTCTCGATGGTCCACTCATTAAACACTTTATCAGACAGCTTGTTGACATTGAGTTGCATACATTTACATTGGAGACTTAGCACTTGTGGATGCCATCTTGTGGTCAGTGTTATCCATGTCTTGATGTATTGTTGAAGAATCTCTATAAGGAAAGGTTTGATTGGGTTTTCCCCCTTGTCAAGTTTTTCCCTGGTCTTTGACCTAAACATTGGTGTCTCTTGTTTTGTGCAATGCGATCTCTACTTTCTTATCAATGTTATTGGTTGGATTTATGATGTATAATTTCTTGATGAAAATTGATTGAGCTATACTAATGGCAAAGAATATCACAAGTAATTATTTGTGGATCAGAAATGATTTTTCAACAATTTCCCTCTTGGAGCAGGTTGCAACACCTAGGGCAATAAATTTTGAGGATGAAACTCGAGCGAATGCCCACCAAACTTGAAGAATAGGTAGCCTAGACCTTAAGCTTGATGTTTGGTCACTCGAATTCCTGAAAAATCACCCCCTAAAATTTCGTTGCAAGCCCTAGCTTTTCGCCCTATCTTTAGGGACCAAAATTTAGGAGGAGAAAATTATGGAGAGAAAGAGGTTTGATCACCAAATGGCTTGGACCAATGCCTTGTCCTTGGGCATATGGAGTCCTAGATGTTTAGATTAGTCAAAATCGTCCTTAAGGAGGTCAACAGTTAATGCCCTAGCTACCAGTGTTCAACAATTACACACTCGAGATTTATGGAGTTTTATGGAGGAAAAACCATATTTCATCCACCAGGAACATTCATCACATGTCATGCTATGAGTAACATATGCAACTACCAACCAAATAAATTTCAAAATAAATCTTAAACAATTAGGGCACATAATAGCATTAACCTAGTTGCAACAATTCCATACATTAGATATTTTCCAAGAATAGAGCTTCAATAAAAATCACTTACAAGATGACAATATGACACACCCATCCACAAATCAAGAGATAGCTCCAGCGAAAATCAAATCTCAACTCCAAATATCAAAATGCATCCAAGATCATACAATAGCCAACCAAAGAAGGTGTGAATTTTCCAAGGTCGAAATTTCCAAGCTTGATGATCATCCCTCACAAATGAACTTGTACTCTATTTATATGAGTCCCACTAAGTTGAATTAGCCTAATGAAACCCAAAAATATTAAAATAATGAGCAAGAAACAAGCCTTGGTCATAAGCCGACCAAGTAGCTTTCATAAATTATGAATTAGTCATTGATATTCTAGTCGAATTGACGATGTCATGCTGATGAGGGGCCATTGGAGGGTTATGTTGAGTCCTCTAGGTGCCAAGATGTGAGAGAGGGCTCTATAAATCACAAACCAAGGGTGGCCCCTAATTTTCCATGCAAGTCATCATGTGGTGCCCCAAATTAGGTTTGGGGCACAAATGTTGGTCTCATGGGTCTCTTGATGATAGAATAGCTTGTATAATTGCTCCAAATGAGGGCTCTGATGATGGTGTTTTCCTTCCCATGTCTCAAGTGTGAAACAAACCTTCTCTAGGCCTCAGATCAATTGCCACTCCATAATGGTACGTCAGTTGGGCACACTAGTCCAAGTGCATCATCTCGTGAATAATGTGGGGAAATAAACAAACTATTGAAGTTGTTGAGGGTGCCAATGGTGTGAAGTGATGGTCTACACATGATGGGAGTCTCATGGCTCTCAACGCATCCCCTATAGTGTCAATATGATCGACTGGTGGACTTGGGCCCTAATTAAGTTGCTTAGCCCATGATGAAACCACTTGCCAATTACATATAATGTCCAATGTGCCTCCTCATCTTCAGGTACTATAATTCATTAGTGCATCTAAGTGAAACAAGCTTGCTTATCAAGGGCACAATGACACTTCCTATGGGGTTTCCCTTACGAATTTTGGGGTTTTGAGCTCAAATTAGTGTTACCTCCCTAGCCAGGCGTGGTTAATAAACGACCCTATTAGGTATTCCCAACCCCTAAGGGGAAATATAGGTCCAATGTACATCCTTCAATTGATATGGGTCACATAAATAATGATGAGACATATGGGGACACGGGGGCATCAAGGCCATATGCCATGGTACAAGGGTGGAAATGATGAGGAATGTCCATGTATGGCCATACAGATGTAGGAGGGAGCAATCGTGGATACATGAGTTACCCCGCCCTTTGTTTTTCCACCCTTCTTCATTTTTCTTCTTCCTTTTCATGATTATTCTTTGTATTACTACTCGGGGCTCCAAGAAATGAGAGCATGTTGTGTATGATGTAAGCAATTATGACCCCCTTAAGGTGGGGCAGTTCATCACCCACCAAGGGTTGGGACGTGCATGGTCTCCTTAATGATGTGAGGGCACTCATGGGCCTTAGGAACCAGGGTGATGGCCATAATGATAAGGGATAGAGCTCATTTTAACTTGTTCCCACGCGCTATTTTAATGTCTCAACCATCTTTTTCATTTTATAATATTCTTTTATTTTGTTTCTTACCAATGGCCATGATATGTTTTTAACTTTCTTTTAGCTGCATCAACCTCTAGGGCAATGTTTCTAGGCTCGACCCAGACATGTGGACAAGGGGAGGGGATGTGCTAATTCCTTCTGGACCTAGACAACGAAGATGATGAAATAGGACTTGTAATGTGCAGAGGGGAATGAAAATGTGAAACAGGAAAATGGGATCGTGCTACCAAAATTGGGGTTTCCAGAGTAGTGCCCTTCCTAAAGCTATAGGCCAATAAGGGATATCACTCGAGACTAGGGTTGAGGATTGACCCCTATTTAATGTGAAGGAATAAGACCCCGACCAAAACCCTTCCTTCTTCTAGGTCACTCAATAATCCATGCCCAAAGTGCCTAATGAAAAACAAGCATAAGCACACGATTGCACAATGAACAACATACCTTCTGAGTTGGATTTCCCACCTTCGAACATATGCTCTTCACAAATGGGCGAGGGGAAATATGATTGATTCAGGGAGTAGAGATCAAATGGCACAATTGTTGAGAAATCCAAAGTGTGACAGTTAAATTATTTCTCTTATTATGACATTATCTTGTGATGTTTTTCATTATTATTATTTGATCTTTTGAATTATCTTTTCTTATCATCAAGGCTAATGCCAAGCAACAAATAGAAGAGGACACAAGATGTAGGCACACAACCAGGGAAAAACCCCACTTTAGGGGAAAACCCGGTCAAAATTATTCCTTCAGTAGATTCAAAAACAAGATGAGACGACCAAGACCCTCACAACCTAGACTAAAGACTCCCTCCATCAAGTCATCCTTGCTTGTTCTTCCTTTCACTATGTTTGTATTGAACTTGTATTCTGAGGTATACCAAGATCCATGTGCACTGAATTATTTTCACTGTGTTAGCATCGAACACTTGCCATTGTGTTAGCATCAAATACTTCATCATTGTGCTTTCACCGAGACCTCATCATTGTAATACTACCAAGACCTCATCACTGTAATAGCACCGAGATCTCATTTTTGTGGTAGCACCGAGACCACCTTTCTGTGGTAGCATCGAGACCTTCTCACTATGGTGGCACCAAACCCTTATCTCAGTGGTTACATCGAGACAGTGATTGTACCAAGACTGTGGTATTGTGGTAGCACCGAAATTGTGGTAGCACTGAACCTCAATACGCATTTACCACACTGATCCGAAATTATCTTACTGTTATTGCACCGAGAGTACACCTGTGATATCTGAACTTATTTCAAAGATGATCTGAGATTGTTCTTCTGTGTTTAATGTGAAATCCCCGTGCTTGTATTTATAGTAGTTTATCATAGTAAATAGGTTTACATGACTTCATTGAAGAGTTGTGTCTCCATATATGATGAGGCCGACTTGAGTTCATTTGAATGTAGCCGACTTGATAATGATTTATCAGTAAGGAGACTTGATGGAGGAGTCTTTGACCAATCAACAAATTGACTTTGACCCAAATAAATAATCCTAAAGCTTACAATGGAAGCTTGAACTATGACAATTGACCCAAGCATGAAACACGTGCTTTAACAAGTCAATTTAATAATAATAATAACAAATATTTTTGCTTTTCTTTTGACAAATATATTACATTTTGAATCAAGTACAATTTATGAAGACCGAACCTAGTTACATTCTTCAACACTCCCTCTTAACTAGGGAGGTATTCATATTTACATATAATCAAAGACGTACATGGAAGATCTCAAAACACATCATCTACGAAGAATTTTAGGGACTACAATGCCATGGACTAGATTCTTGACCAGAACAATCTATCCAAGGTCTCTCAACCATTTAGGCACCGTAATCCCATGGACTAGATTCCTGACCAAGGCAACCTATCCAAGTGGGACTAAGATGGACTAAAGCTTTCAGCCTCTCTAGATACAATCAAGCTTACTTACTAACCATCAACACAAGGATCCAGGTGTGTGTAAGAGCTTAATGACCAACACCACCTTTCCTACTTCGGGACATCAACACAAAGTGTCGGCCAGATGTCCTTCCAGACAATGCTTCACTCACAGATCAAATTGATCGACAACCAGCATGCTATCAAAACTTTGAGAGATTTACATGTAAAAAACACAACCCCAATCAGTATTACACTTTAAAAAGTACATTAAAGAAGATTAAATAAACATAAATTAATATATCAGAGACATAAACAACAGAGACATGGCGGAAAAGGCTTCTGAGCCTTAATGTATTGTATTCCTCTCATTCACATATAAATAATGATAATGTTAAAATGTCTCAAAATAGTGCGTTTATCTTGGACACAATCACTTTGGTTGATTAAATATCTCAACCACACACTAATCTAGGAGCCTAACTAGTTGGAGAGAATCTATCAACAAAGTAGACCTAAACAAACTCATTATTTTGAGGAACTAACCCATTCTATAAAAGTAGGAATAAATCCAACTTTTATGATTTAATATTTTGGACTTATTATTGCTTTTGTTATGTGAGAGTGAGGCTAACATTACCCCCCTCAATCATAAGTCCAAAGTAAGAACTTGGTACCATCTCCAAGTCCTTATGCTGAAACTGTTGAGTTAATCATTAATGAAAAACTGCCTGAAAAACCACCAAACCTGGATGCCGAAAAACCTTCAATCTAAAAAGAACATGAATCAACTACAAGTCTGATACATCTCTGAAAGTTGTTTGATAACTCTATCAAGTGCCAAGCTTAAATTCAAAAGGATTCATATGTCCTTTGCTTGGTCCAATGGCCATCAAGGTGAACAAAAGAATGTCCACAAATGCTCTCAATCAGCATCCTAATCGCTTGTCCGCTGACAAAATGTTGATAACGCCCACTAGCGAATTTGTTGATGATGTCGAAACTTCCCACTGGCATATTTGTTGTCGAAACTGCCCAATGGTTGCTTTGTTGACGTTGATCGCCCACTAGTTGCTTTGCTGATGTTGACCGCCTACTGGCTACTTTTTTTGATGTTGTCAAAACTTTCAATCTAACAACCACCTTCAATTCCATTATCATTGAATCCCCCCTTTGTCGGAGAGAAAAGCACATAAAAGTAGTTTGATGGAGAGACTTTTCAACGCAGTTCTTCCAACACCAACGCAAATCTTTCCACATGCTAGTCACTCACGTTGTTGGTCTTTCACTTCACATGAGAAATCGACTCCGGCTCCAAGGCGTATGCTCTAGAATTTTCAACGCAATTTTTCTGGCAAACGATGGTTTTATTCACACTTGCTTCCACGCAAACGTTGTTGGCTCGGCTTTACACCGAGAGTTGACACTCGTCGAAAGGAAATTCTGAAATCAAAAAAGGTGCTTGATTTGAAATGATTGTGTTCTTCTCCTTTTATTAACCTGTGATTCGATCAATCAGAGAAATAACTTGTCAAAAAAGAAAATTGAGACATAACCCATCCGGAAAATCAGCGAAATTCAAAGAGATTTGGTGAATAATTGGTGGATATCGATGAATTCAAATGGGGCGACCACATCTAGAGGAAACTGAGGGGATTCAGTTCCACGTCTCCAGTTGTCGACTACTTCTGGTGAATTCAGAGTGTCTGCACCATCGCCTTCAACTTCCACTTCATGGGACCTCGATTATAATAGGATGAGGGAAGCAAAAAAAAAAATCTCCCTTCTCTCTACAGGATTCGAAATTGGTTGGATCTCCTTTATAATCAGAAGGGGACGTCCATTCTTTCTGCAGGATTCGAAACTGGGTGGATCTCAGCCATAGGAATAGAAAGAGCTTTAGTCATCTGAGAATATTTTGGATATTATGGCAATGCAATTTGTATGGATATTGACAATGGATTGGATTGAATTGTAACAGTAGGCGAGGCAGCGAGTGTTGAGAAAAGAGGGTGTTGTGTTGCAAGGGAGAGATGTGATCGGATGAGGACGAGTAGAAAGAGCTATGGAACAAAATTAATCTTGTGACTATGGACGGAGGAGGCTTGTTTTCATCGCTCAAGCTCAAGAGGCCATCGCATGTTGTTTATTATTCACAGTAGGGGGGAGAGAATTCTGCGAAGACGTCACATAACCTTTAAAGCCACAACAAAACTCACAAGATGGATGAAAAAATGACCAAACTGTGTCACCGGATTGTGTTTTGAGTGGCACACCTACTCATGGGTATGATTCCTCCATGCCCTTTTTATCAATTATACCATTTTTGTCAAGGTTTTTGTCTCCATCCATGCGTGGCATCTCCTAGTCTGAAACTTGCGGTCGCCTTCCCTTCTCGACATAAGATGGTTTAAATTTCCTCTCCCTTAATATCAAAGAAAACCAACTAGACTTGGAAGAACCATCTTTGCTTTGCAGTGGCAGAAGCGAACGAAACTAGACCCTCCCGACAGCAAACAGGCAATTTTTTCAAAAAACCACAAGGAATTAAAGACATAAGAAAACACGAAGTAGAGGAAGTAATTGAGGAAGAGAACAAGGATGGAACCGTTGTTGTTCACAAGCCCAAAGCTACGAAGAAACCTGATAATAAGTTGCACTTTTCATCTGGAACCTTTGAAAAAATCTAATATTGAAGATAATGATTCTAAAACAGCGGGATTACCTACTACTACCTTTTTTTACGAAATTTCAAAGGAAATTTAGGTTTAAAATGATAGCAATGCAATGACAACCCTAAAAACAGAGACAAAGTTTACCAAAAATGTGAGTGATAACCTAGAGCAAGTGCTTAAGCAAGGTAAGGAGTCACTCAACGCGACATACGACATCGTTGACACAATCATTACCTCCCATCCGTTATTCCAAAGCAAACCGTTGGTCAATAACTTTGCAATGCATCCTCCTCAACGATGAAAGGCAGGTTCAGTGGCACCTTATGCATCATAGAACACCTTATGCAAGCCTCTACATAGGTATACACAACACCAAAAAATATTTTCTAAACATCATAAAATTATCATGATCCGCAGAACTTCAAATGGTTGCGCCAAGCAACACAACGAATCCATGGCTCCAGCAGCTCAACGCACAAGTTTTAATGTTTGAAGAGCTCTTCTTCTTTATCTCGTGGAATAATTCTACCGTTGTTTTACTTTATGACACCATTTTTTTCCAAATAACTACAGCTTTAGTGAAGAATCCATGATTGAATGGGGGTCCCTCACAGATCCATAATCCCCAAAATTAAAAATTATCCCTATCTGGATTAGTTCGTGCCCACTTTCTCCAGATGTTGTCCGATTTGGAGGCAAATACATAACAACTTGTCAAACCTTGTTTCTTGCAGTATTCCTGCGCAGCGAAAGTTGTGATGTATCAACAAAATTTTTGAGCAGCCAAAGCACCCGAAGTTTAAACGACGACAATGAGCCTCGCACACAGGTCTACGATGCAACCCAATTCAATTTCTCTTGAACTCCACAGGCACTTGAACAATCTGATGGACAAACAAACATCAACCAAACTCTTTATTTCCCTTGGCCCAGAAGGGACCAAGGCCCAGGCCCAAACATGCTCTGATACCAAGTGAAGAAAATTAAAATAAACATAAATTAATATATCAAAGACATAAACAACGAAACATGGCAGAAAAGGCATCTAAGCCTTAATGTATTGTATTCCTCTCATTCACATATAAATACTGATAATGTTACAATATATAAAAACATCAAGAGAATGTTTCAAGATAGTGTGTCTATCTTGAACACAATCATTTTGGTTGAGTAAATATCTCAACCACGCACTAATCTAGGAGCCTAACTAATTGGAGAGAATCTCTCAACCAACTAGACCTAAACAAACTCCTAAGTTTGAGGAACTACCCATTCTAGAAAAGTAGGAATAAATCCATTTTATGATTTAATATTTTGGACTTATTATTGTTTTTGTTATGTGAGAGTGAGGCTAACATACATAACCAAATACAAACTTTCGAGGTCTTCCAGACAACTCTATAATGTTTCTTGACTTAACTCAGTAGGGCTATCAACCGAATCTTTGACAAAAGATTCCTCAATCATACACTTTCCTTTCCTACTTCACATGCAACAACATACCCTTCAAAATGCATTCTTCAATCAGAACAATGTTATGCCCTCCCTCTCAACCAGGGAGTTTTCTTCTATCCAAGCTCCCTCTTACCTAGGGAGATCAACTTATTCTTTCAATATTGGAGAATATTTCATGGCTTCCATCCTTCTCATTGTGCTTATCATATCAACTTCTCTTATGGACATCTTCACCATCTTGAAGATGATGTACCTGCACAACTTAGATAGCAAATACACTTACCAAATCTTTAGAAGCATGAAGTTAGTCATAAAAAAATATTATAATAACAGAAGCATTAGACTTTACAAACATAATCAACAAGAGACTATACTTCAATACTTCAACTACTTGCCCAGGTTTTGTTACAAACCCTAAATCACATCAGTAGTTCAATTAAAATATCAGTCCCATTATATCTAGGGCCTTATCATTACTTTCAACAATATGACAAGTTCTTTCATATAGAAAACCCTAGAAACAAATCAGATTAATGCATATAACAATTTCAAAATTCATATGTTAGACTTCCTACTAGGACATAATGTAAACCCTAGATTTAATATATGAGCTCCAACAATCAAAACCAATCACAACTGAATCAACAACATGAATAAATTCTACTAAGGTTTGATGTAAACCCTAGATTTTTCATGTACAAATTCTCAGCGATCACTATATAGATTCATAGATTCCATATTGTTATACATAATAGAAAATTTAACTACTACTAGGGTTTAGCTACAAAACCCTAGATTTCACAAACAACATCATCCTAGAACTTCAAATTTTCACTAGGGTGTGTTTCCAAACCCTGGGACTTATGACCATTAAGTCAACACACATATCTATCAAACATAAGCATAACATATGTAAGGAAATATTAGCATATTAGACATATACCGACATAGACCAAGCTAGGGTTTCAACTAAATGAATACATACCTAGGGTTTCATTCCTAGGACTTTAAATATATAACAAGGGTTTTTCTTATAGACCCAACCAAACCCTAAGGATCTAGGGTTTTAATTCATAACATAGAAAACCCTACTTTACCATAAATTCAAAGGTTCGGGATTTCAGACACCACCATTTCGACCCTAACAAGTTAGGGTTTTCATGATCATACCAAAACCCCAAACATGACATCATCAATATATCAAACATAATAGAAATTTCTTTAGACTCCATCAATAAACCTATGTAGGTTAGGTTTTTTCATTGTCAACATATCGTTAGGTTAGGGTTTTCTAGAGAACCTATCTAGTGTTGCATAAGAATAATAAAAGATGTAAGGAGGGTAGATTTATCAAAAGATGAATCCCTAAACCAGAGTCTTTATGATTCAAGACAGCTAGACATAACGATGTTAGTAATATAACGCAAATTTCAAAATAAGAACTGTTAGTATGAATATTAATCGCAAGCGTACGAAAAAGGCTCACTTTAGATGTGCATAACAAACAGCGCTAACAGCAAAGATGGCTGCCAATATCTTTAGATCTGCAATTAGTTGACCAAGATAAATGTTGCAAAATCTAGATCTATGCATTAAAAAATATTAAGTAGTAAATAAAAGCAAGAGTTGCTCCATGCATCCAATAGACAAGACAAGATTGTTTTAAAGAATTTTTTGTATTTATGGCACTTGGGAGGAGAACATAGAAAGATGTTATCAGTCCTCCTCAATGGGATGGGTTCTTGTAAGTCCTCAGCACTTCAGATCTAAAATCCCTCTCTTGATGGTGTAGAAAACATAGACAAAAATGGAACTCAAAGGGAGCTCACAAGAAAAATGGTAGTAAAATATGAAAATGATGGTGGATCAAAGTCGGACCAAAAATATAGATCCAAAGTGATCTTTAGGCAACAAAAGGTAGTGAGTGGATGGAAAAACACTTCTATTTATAACAAAATATTGAGTTAGTCTAGATATTGGTGCATAATTAAAATATTATTAACCAATTATAGATCCAACTTTTATGGAATATTTTATTATATTTGTTGAAAGGAAAAAGAATTTGACTTGGGTTAAATCCCTTTATTTGTAAATAATAAATAAATAAATTATTTATTTATTATTTTAAGGATGTGGTTGAGTGATAATCAAATAAATAATTATTTATTTAATTATTTATGAGTGATTTAGTCAAATTTAACAAGGAATATTATTTAAATAAGGTTTAAATAATTATTCCTAGAAAATAATAAGATAAATAATAATTTATCTAATTAATTTTCATGTTTTGGGTTAAATATGACCAGGAATATTAATTAAACTGTTGTTTAACTAATTATTCCTTGAAGAAAATCAAACAAATGTGGATTTATTTAATATTTCTTGATGGGGTTTCCTGTTTAGACCATAAACAACTTAATAAAGGTGGTTTACTAAGTTATTTTTCATAGTGAAAGCAATTTTACTTAAGATAAAATTGGTCTTACATGGTGTACTTAGGTACATCTAATAGTAACAGGTTAGATGACCAAAAAATGGTGTAACAGATTGCCCCCCAATGTGTGAGTGTTAGGAGCTAATCGTATGACCGAAGTACATTGTAAAAACTCAATCGCTAGACACTGAAGGCGAAGTCAGAGAGAGAGAAATATAAGGTAAACCAAAGCGCTAGAGGACTAGACCCTGAGGAGGCGAGACTTACAAGTGCGACAAGTCTCTTTTATGAGTGAGTACCTGTGCTATAGGCAGCGGGGGAGGCATACCTATGCCCGCCGAGACAAAGTACAAAGAATAATGCGTCCAATAAACAAGGGACTGAACAATATTGTACATGCTGGTATAAACATGAGCCAGGTAAAAACATGATAATAAATCCCACATACACATTGTGCCTCGGATAACAGCTAGGACTTATACAATAATATCTAAGTACATGAGATAGAAGTACAACCAAAGTGCCCCTGTAAACAGAAAAGGGCTCTAAAAAGCTCACTGATACATGCAAACTAAAAGAGGCTGCAAGCGGCTAAGGCCGACATCATCAAATTTATAGAGCTGCATCGAAGGTTGTACTGAAGAGGTCATCCGGGCATGTGGGGGCTACCTGAAGGGCCACCCCCTCGTGAGGTCTAAAAACATCTCACTCACACCCGGGGATCACCAGTATCATCTGTTGCATCACTGAACCATCAAGTATACGGATCTCGATCATGCTATAAGGAGTTAGCGCTGAGAAACAATCAAGTCAAAGGGCAAAAAGGAGTCCCTTTGCCTGATCCAAGGCACCGAACAAGAGTGGAAGCTGGAACCGAAGTACACCGTCCTCTAGACCTATCTTCTAGAATGAATGATCTGATGTCAACAGAAGGAGGTCCACCATGGCACGAGAGAAAATAGTAGAGCGACTGACAGACTGACACCAGGGATGATGATGAAATGGGGGGTACTGCGTAGCGGACGGACAACTTCTCTTGTTAGAGCATAAAGCGCACGGATGACCTGGCAACGACTGACACAATATCATAAGGGATAGGGGACAGTAGGACTGAAGGTCATAATGTGCGACACAAGAAAGGAAACAAGCAATGAAAGATGGAGAACTATAGCGGGATACAAAGGGACTCGAGATAGACTCCATGGATGCGATGATGACTCAACTCGGATGCTCTAAACAAGGGCTACTCGATGATGCTGCCACACTAAAAAGGTCCAATGGGGACCAAAAAACATGAGTACAAGATGGTTACTCACGACGAAAATCGACACAAGCATGGACAAGTATGGAGGCAAAGTGGTGCCCCAAGTACAAGTGTCGCAAGTGAAGAAATTCAATTTGGAGGAGTGGTGAAGTGACCCTTCTTGGACAAAATGTGTCCTGGTGAAGTATCAAATCACAAAAAAACATGAGTTGGCTACCTAAAAGAATAAAACATGCATTTCGGGAAGGAAATGCTTAAGGGTAATATTTCTTAAGATAGAGTGCACTGCAAGGATTAGGAAGGGGATGTCCTTCGAAATCCTCTAAGAGATATGCCCCCTTACCTAAATCCTTACTGATGACGTAAGGTCCTAGCCATAATGAGTCAAACTTCCCATGTCTGAGGACATCATGGGCCTGGTCATACACCAAAACAAGATCACCTTCGTGAAAAGTACGAGGGTGGACTTTTCGATCATACTGAGCTTTGGTGTGTTTCTTAGCCGCTTCGATGGTTTGCAATGCAACACGACGGTCTTCGAAAGCGCGCTCAAGCATGATATGTCATTGTTCGAAAGGTTGGGTGTCAAGGAGAAGTTCGATGGCTAGATGAAGGGAAGGGATTTCACACTCGATCGGTAAGACTGCCTCCTCTCCGAAAACAAGGTGGAAAGGAGTAAACCCGGTGGCGGTTTTAACAGAAGTTCTATAGGCCCACAAAGCAGGGAAGAGCATAAGGTGCCAATTGGTTTTGTGCTTATCCACCGTCCGTTGAAGCGTGGTTTTAAGGATTTTATTGACTGCTTCAACCTGGCCAATACCTTGGGGGTAATAAGAGGAGGAATATTGGTGCTCAAAACCAAACAGTGAGGATAGCTCACGCCATATCTCATCTTCAAAATGTCAACCATGGTCAGAGACGAATTGCTTTGGAACTCTGAATCGAGCGATAAAATGGTTAAAGAAAAAGAGGGTTGTGGTAGCCGCCATGTTGTTAAACGTTGGCATCGCCTTAGCCCATTTGGTGAAATAGTCAACCGCCACGATGATATACTTGTGGTTACCAGCAAACGACGATCGACGCTCCATAAAGTCTATGGCCCACTTACAAAAGGGACCAGCTGAGGTGACAAGATGGAGGGGAGCCTGAGGGGCTCGTACCTTGGGGGAAAAATGTTGGCAATTGTAATAGTGTTTCACTGCTTCAATGCAATCACCGAAGAGAGAAGGCCAAAAGTACCCAGCGCGCATGATTTTCTGGGCAACCGGAGAGGTGGCCACCACAAGCACCGCTATGACAAACATTGAGGACTTGCTCTGCTTCAGCGTGTGTGAGACAACGACGAAGGACAAAATCTACACTTCGACGATAAAGGTCGTCACCGATAAGAAGGTAGTGGGGGGCTTGGTGTCGGATACGTTGTCGAGCATCACGGTCAAGATGGAGGGCGAACTTTTGGGTTCACAAATAAGTGAGGATGTCACCATACCAAGGATCATCGGTGGTAATGGCAAACAAATGTTCATCGGGAAAATATCATTAACCGGAGGATCCTGCGTACCAGTTAGTAATTCAGAAATGAGTGCAGCGAGGGCTAAACCTTTCTTACTTTTGGGTGTGACAAATTCAAGATCAAATTCCTGGAGGATAACGATCCAACGTGCATACTTCCCATTGATGATTCGGCGACTCAATAGGAAGGCCATAAGGTTGGAATTAGTCACAACCTTGGTGGAATGCATGACGATGTAATGACGAAGTTTTTGGACCGAGAACACGACAGCTAATGCTAATTTCTCTTCATGTGAGTAGGATACAAGAGGGCCTACAAGGTTCTTACTGACATAATAGATAACATGCTCAATTCCATTGTCGTCTTCCTGAATAAGGACTCTGGCGACCGAATATGTGGAAGCGGAGATGTACAGGATGAAATCCCTATCAAAGTCAGGGGGATGGATCAAAGGAGCGGTTGTGAGAGCATGTTTCAGGGCATCAAAAGACTCTTGAGCATAGGCATCCCACACAAAGAGAATGTTGGATCGAAGGAGTCTAAGGAACCCATGCGCGGTGGTGGCATAGTCAGGTACGAACCGGCGAAGGAAATTAGCTTTGCCTTGGAGGCTTTGTAACTAGCATAAAGTACGAGGAATAGGGAGCTCAAGGATGGCTTGAACTTTCAATGGGTCAAGCGTGATACCATCTTTAGACACAATGAAGCCTAGAAGATGGCCGGCAGGAACACAGAAAACACACTTCAACGGGTTGAGGCAGATATTATACTTGCAACATCGGAGAAAGACAGTACGCAGATCGTGGAGGTGTTGCGCCCGATGTTTAGAACGTGCATTGAGGTCATCTAAATAAGCAAGGATAATATGAGCCAGGTCATGAAAACAGTATGACATGGCCCGCTGAAAAGTAGCTCTGGCATTTTTAAGGTCGAACGGCATGACTCGATATGCAAAGATTCCCCACGGACTAATAAATACAGTCTTAAGTTGATCAGCACGACGAATAACAATTTGGTTGTACCCGGAGAAACCATCCATAAAGGATAGAACCTCGTGCCCCGCACACTCATCAATGATTTGGTCAATGAATGGTGTGGGGAAGTTGTCTTTAGGACAAGCTTTGTTCATGTCGAGAAAGTCAGTGCAGACACGGATGGTGCCTTGTTTCTTGAGAACGGGAACCGGATTGGACACCCAAGTGGTGTATTCGATGAGATAGATAAAACCAGCCTGCTTGAGCTTATCGATTTCAGCTTTGACAGCCTCTCATCTAGAAGGATTAATGGGTCTCAACTTTTGACGGACAGGATGGGCATCGGGCCATGTATCGATATGGTGTTCGACAATGGCAGGATCAAGTCCGGGCATTTCTGAATAGGACCAGGCGAAAACATCGCGGAATTCTTTTAATAGCTTGGTGTAAGCCGCAATCTCTTCCGGGGTGCATTAGGCACCCAAGGTGATATTTTCTTCTACCCTTGGTTTGTCAGAAATGTCAATCTTAATGGTAGGAGAGATATTAGCCATATTTCCTTCTTCGAAAGCATCAGGTGCAGGAATGGGATTTCTAAACCAATCGACTTCATCGGGAATGAAGTCTTTAGTTTCCACAACATATTGGTCATGGGACTGTTGCGGGAGGAAGTACGCACAATGGTGCATATCATTCCACAGAAAGTCAGGGTCGGTCATGGCTTCCATAATGTCTTCATCAGAATGGAAGATGGGTTGACTGGAGGAAGGGAGACCACCTGACGCAGTAGAGCTACCTAACTCATCATCATGTGAAGAAAGGCTCACATGCACAACGTCATGGGGGATGACAGAAGAGTAAGCAGAGAAAGGATCTAACAATGTTGAGCCCAGGGTGATCGTTGAAAGGAGGTCAGGCGAAACATCAAGGGAAGTCTCCAAGGGGACTTCCACCAAGGGTCTCATGGATGATGATAGGTAGAAAATAAACAGCTAATTATGCATTAATCTAAACCCAAGGAGGCGGGTCTCTCAACAACTAGTCTGTACGTGGGCAAAAATCTAGTCAAAACACACCAAAATAACCAATAGATCTAAAGTCGAGAGGGACAATGATTTAATGGTCAGATCTGCTGGAAATAGGTGCAGAAAAACAGCAAGAAATCAGAGGAAAATTTGTTGTAAATGAGGTGGTGAAAGGCTATAACCTAGAGGGAAGTGGAGGGGACCCTAGAGGAAAACCCAAACAAAACTAAAAGGAGGTGTTTTGGATGGATAAATAGCCAAACTGAAGTGGATTTGAAGGTAAGGGATCAGATCTGAAAAATGGTTTAACACTCTGAAATTTTAGACAACCTGCAGTAGCTAAAACTCTACCACAAAAGGTGGAGCGTACTGAAGCCCTAGGGGGTTAGGTTCCCACTTTGATGAGCAAAACAGAACAAGTACAGGTCCAAAACGAGCGAAGACGAAGGTCAGACAACCCTAAACAGAGGCCCAGAGAAACCCAGAAAATTTTCAAAAAAAATCATGTAAAAAGTCCAGGGCGCAGTTTCTGACCTGTTTTCTGCAGAGGTCGCAAGGTTTGGCCTGTTTTCTGCGCCCTAGAGGTTCAGGTCACAGGTTTTGGCCCAAAAAGTGCGACCTGCACTTCTGGCACTCTGGGAGCAGGTTTCAAAAGAATGTGTCGTCTCAGTTGCGGCTGATGCCTATCACCTGCGCAATGGGTCTGAAAACACATGGAAGTTAGAATTTTCAATGTTTTAGGATTTTATAGGTTAAAAACAACATCAAGAAAAGCAAAACAAGAATCTGAAGAGAAATCCTAGGGTTTGAAGCAGCTGAATATGCAGGGATCTAAAAAACGATAAAGGTCATAATCGTAAACCCTTGTGGAGTCGCTAGTTGTTAGTATGAATCTTAATCGCAAGCGTACGAAAAAAGCTCACTTTAGTTGTGCATAACAAACAGCCCTAACAACAAAGATGGCTGCCAATATCTTTAGATCTGCAATTAGTTGACCAAGATAAACGCTGCAAAATCTAGATCTATGCATTAAAAGACATTAAGCAGTAAATAAAAGCAAGAGTTGCTCCATGCATCCAATAGACAAGACAAGATTGTTTTAAAGAATTTTTTGTATTTATGACACCTAAGAGGAGAACATAGAAAGATGTTACCAGTCCTCTTCAATGGGATGGGTTCTTGCAAGTCCTCAGCACTTCAGATCTAAAATCTCTCTCTCTTGATGGTGTAGAAAACCCAGACAAAAGTGGAACTCAAAGGGAGCTCACAAGAAAAATGGTAGCAAAATATGACAATGATGGTGGATCAAAGTCAGACCAAAAGTATAGATCTAGAGTAATCTTTAGGTAACAAAAGGTAGTGAGTGAATGGAAAAACCCTTCTATTTATAACAAAATATTGAGTTAGTCTACATATTGGTGCATAATTAAAATATTATTAACCAATTCTAGATCCAACTTTTATGGAATATTTTATTATATTTGTTGGAAGGAAAAAGAATTTGACTTGGGTCAAATCCGTTTATTTGTAAATAATAAATAAACAAATCATTTATTTATTATTTTAAAGATGTGGTTGAGTGATAATCAAATAAATAATGATTTATTTAATTATTTATGAGTGATTTAGTCAAATTTAACAAGGAATATTATTTAAATAAGGTTTAAATAATTATTCCTAGATGTATAGTCTAAGACATACCTGGAGATGTTTCTTGACAAACCTTGTAGGAATTCCTTGAAGTGTAAGCCATGATCTTCTATATATGTAATGCATACTTTCAAGCAAAAACATGTGATACCATGAACATGATTTAATTTCTCGAGTTAGATCTTCTATGTATGGAGGATGGAATCCTATGATATCGAAGATCAAGTTATTCATTCTTTCAATCAACATCAGAACTTTCACTTGACATCCCAGATTGCTTGTAAATCCTAGAGGATGAGGATTAAGGTTCTAATATGTTATTTATAGTACAATCTGTATCCTAGACTAGCTATAAACAAGGATAATTAAAAATCTAAAATCTTATGTACATGTGTACCTTGTGATTACATACCTATGATTTGATAACTCATTATAATTGCATGTGCATCTCGACAATACTTACTTGAATTTCCTCAAGGCTTTGAATTAGGACAGACTTTGGATTCTTCAGTTATGTGGAGATGGCCTTGTCCTTGGTCCTGTAGTAGCCCTTATCATATATCATATTTTTTGTAGAAATAGATCTCCATGGGTAATTGTATCGAGTTCCTTTTCTTCAACAAGATGTAGTTCGAATGTACTTCTTTATTGAACTTGTAGCATTTCAGCGCATAGACATGTCACTGCCTTGACATTATCATTGTTTCAGTCCTTATAGATATCATTGCTTCTTATCAATGCTCCATCCTATGATCATACCAAAGCTTTGACCACATACCACAGAACCTGAATTCTTCTATAGTGAAGTTATGAATGTGACTATAACTTCACTGACAATTTATGAACCCAATCTCTAAAATTGATCCGATTTGATTTTGTGCAAGGATTTATATCCATATTTTCTATAAATGATCTGAACATGTCTCCTTAAGGTATACCGAAATCCTCTTTCTCCTTCAAGGTGTCTTTAATATGGTGAATAAAGATTGAACTAACTCACCAACCTTTCAAGATAACTCAGAATCTTAATTCCATTAGACAGAAATGTCCTTGGGATCTTGATCTAACTGACCTGATCTTCAATGAAAACATAAACTTTCACTGAGAATACTTCAAAGATGTATAAGTGATCTTCAAACTTCCTTAAAAAAATGACCTTAGCTTTGATACCATGTTGAGAAATCCAAAATGTGGCAGTTAAATGATTTTTCTTATTATGAAATTATCTAGTGATGTTTTTCATTATTATTATTTCATCTTTCAAATTATCTTTTCTTATCATCAAGACTAGTGCCAAGCAAAAAATAGAAGAGGACACAAGATGTAGGCACGCAGTCAAGGCAAAAACCCGCTCTAGGGGAAAACCGGTCAAAATTCTTCCTTCAATAGATTCAAAAACAAGATGAGACGACCAAGACCCTCACTACCTAGGCTACATACTCCCTCCATCAAGTCATCCTTGTTTGCTCTTCCTTTCACTGTGTTCGCAGTGAATTTGTATTATGAGGCATACCAAGATCCATGTCACTGTATTAGCATCAATTTCTTGTCACTGTGTTAGCATCGAACCCTTGTCACTGTGTTAGCATTGAATACTTCATCATTGTGCTTGCACCGAGACCTCATCACTGTAATAGTACTAAGATCTCATTTATGTGGTAGCACCGAGACCTTCTCACTTTGGTGGCACCAAACCCTTATCTATGTGGTTACACCGAGACAGTGATTGTACCGAGACTATGGTATTGTGGTAGCACCGAAACTGTGGTAGCACTGAACCTCAATCCGCATTTACCAAATTGATCCGAAATTATCTTACTGTGATTGCACCGAGAGTACACCTGTGACATCCGAACTTATTTCAGAGATGATCCGAGCTTGTTATTTTGTGTTTAATGTGAAATCCTTGTGCTTGTATTTATAGTGGTTTCTCATAGTAAATACGCTGACATGACTTCGTTGAAGAGTTGTGTCTCCATATATGATGAGGTTGACTTGAGTTCATTTGAATTTAGCCGACTTAATGATGATTTATCGGTAAGGAGACTTGATGGAGGAATCTTTGACCAATCAACAAATTGACTTTGACCCAAATAAATAATCCTAAAGCCTACAATGGAGGCTTGACTTATGACAATTGACCCAAGCATGAAACCCATGCTTTAACAAGTCAATTTAATAATAATAATAAATATTTTTGCTTTTCTTTTGACAAATGTATTACATTTTTACTCAAGTACAATTTATGAAGACCGAACCTAGTTACATTCTTCAACAACACTATGTCGGCAACATTGGTGATTGTTAGGGACTACTAGTTTCTAGTTGAAGAGATGTCTAGGAAAAAAAATTCTCCTATGGGGTCACCCACTTTTGGTGGGTAACAAGAACATTCTAAAAACTTCACCTTTTGACTTTATAAGATAGATCCAAGTGTTGCAAGAGAAGTCATCAACAAAGGATACATAGTATAAAGCGCCTCCAAGGGATTTCATTGGCATGCGACCACACACATCAGAGTGGACTAGATCCAAAATCTCTTTGGACTTATGTTCACTACTTGGAAAGAGTTTCTTAACATTCTTCCCAAGAGCACATCCCTTACACACACCTTTATGATCCATCTACAAATCTGGAACACCTAAAACAATCTGCTTCAAAATTGGGAAAGCTCTATAATGGACGTGTGCATATCTCTTATGCCATAGCTCACTAGGATTAATATCATTATGTACTAAATCTTGGGAATATTGCCCCAAGAGTTTATACATTTTTCCTTCACGAATCCCAATAACCCCAGTAGAGCTTATACTAGAGCCCTTGTCCCACACAAGGACTTTCCCATCAATGAAGGCTACTCTATCTCCACTATCTTCTAAACAAGAAATTGAAACCAAATTCTTTTTCAAACCTGGAACATAGAGTATATTCCTCAAGTGAACACTTTCAATTGTTTCCATCTCAACAGATGTTGTGTCAATTCCTTTGACTACATAACTATTTTTGTCACCAAGCTCCACCTTTTGTGTCAATCTTCTTTCCATCAAATTTGTACGATGATCATGATCTCCTATCATATGTCTTGATGCTCCATTATTGATCAGCCATATGTTGTTGTCATCTGCAAGAGATCCTGCAAGTGTTGAATAGTAGAAGTGGTCTTTATCACATTCAACTTTGGGTCTCTTGGAGTGTTCTTCACAAATTCTGCAGTGGTAGTGGGTTGGTTCCCTCTTTTCCGCCTATCATTGAATCTTTCAGGACATTGGGCTTTGAAGTGATCATATTTGTTGCAACAGAAACATTGAATTTGTGACGTATCTTTCTTGCTTTGAGGATTAGGTCTTTTATCGAAATCCCTTTTCTTCTTCTAAAAATCAGACTTCTTTCTTCCTCCAGCTTCCTTGGAACAAGTTGCATTGGCTTGAGAATCTTCTTCTTTTGGCTTTCTTTCTCTAAACAAAAGTCTTGATTCTTCTTGAGCACAAGATGCCCATAGTTCTTCCAAACTTGGATCTTCCTTTTGATTGCTTATACGTACTACAAACAAATCCCATGAGTGTGGTAGTCCATTAAGTGCAAAAGTCACAAGTTCTTTGTTAGAGACAATTTCATCGATAGCATGTAGTTGATCTCTTAGTTGAGAAATGCTCACAAAGTATGAAGCCAATGTATTGTTGTTTGTCATTCTTATGTCATGAAGCTCATTTCTCAAACTCATGACTTGGCCAATATTATTGACTATTTACAACCATTTAAGGCATCATACATCTTCTTTGAGGTGTTAAGCTTTAAGATGTATGGAATAAGATGATCCTTGATGGAGTCCACAATAATGCTCATATCAGTGATGCCATCTTTTTTGTACTTCTTTCCAGCTTCATCTATAGGTTCAGTCACCTTGCCTTGCGCAATTTCTAAAAGACCTTTCCTTGCAAGAATTAGGTCAACTCTTGTCTTCCATGCCCTAAAGTTAGTAGCCCCCTATAGCTTGTTCTCTGATTTCATAGTAGAAGCCATAGATACAACTTGATTGTAGATCTAGGGTTTCTTGAAGAGTGATCTTTGTGCTTTTCCTTTAGCAAAGATCTGATTCCATGTCGATTTTCCAATACAATAGATGCAAGTACTTATTTCTGAAACTTGAAAATTATTTTCAATGATGTAGATGGTTATTTAGCTATTTCAATGTCTCACTAAGTAATTACACATTCAAAAATTCAACCATGGAGACAATAGAGCAATAGAGATCACAATGAACAAAGAAGCAAGAATATTTTACCCTGGGAAAACCCACAATGGGGGAAATAACCCAGCCAAAGTTTTCCTTAGAGAATAAATGCAACAAGAGATACATCAAAACCAACTAACTAGCAAGATAACCAACCACCAAGGACCAAGTCAACCCTCCATAATTATGTCCACAAAGATCTTTGCAACAAGGTTTCCGAGAGGGTCGAAAATGTCCAAAATGTCTGCTTCAAAATGTGCACTATGCCACAAAAATATACCACGGAAAAAAACGTCACGAGAGGGTCGAAACTCTTCCTCTATCTCAACCTCAAATTTGAATGGTGCCACAGACTTTCGTACCTCAAACCTCCATACACTTCCACAGGAATTTTGCACTGTCACAGAGAGATATACCTCAGATTCGTACAGAACTCGACCACTTTGATTTGCCAGAGAGAGTGAATATTTTCCTTCTAATGTTCATCCTTAAACCCCTTGTCTTCTTTGCACAAAACAAAAATATATTTGATGATCAGAAGTTTGCCTTCGGAGGAGAGCGAATAGGCTTAATTTATAGCCTTTCAACAATGCAAAAGGTGTTGATTTGTATAGCTTGGGAGGTACTCCAAGCCCTAGGGTGCAAGGTTTGGAGGGCAAAGCACCACAAGAGCATCTTGTTGGCTTGGAACCCAAGTGTGGGATTTTGCACCCTTCGATATTTGGGCCAAAACCGTGATGAGAAATCGACATGTGATGGATGAGGATGATAGTGCTCGGCGAGACAATTCCAACGCAATGAAAATCATCCGATTCTGAGTTGTCGTTAGAGAGAAATGAATTTTTGAAGTTGACAAATTAATTATTGGTTGACAAGTCATGTAGGCTTGATGTAAATCACTAGAATAGATGTGTCTCTTCATGATTCGTTGGAGCCCCTTTACTGGCTATAAATAAAAGGTGAAGAAAAGTGTTTTTAACATCCAAGTGTGTGCAATACATCCTCCATCAAGCTCTGAATTTAGAGGCAAGTCATATCAAGAAGGGGACTTGGAACAACGTGAGGAGAATATGCTTCAGGATAGCGTCTGAGAGACCTGTGATCAAAGCCAAGTTGTGGTAGGTGCAATGGATTTGTTAAGGGTTAAAACAGAGTTGTTTCAAGTGTGTTTTAGTGCAGGAAGGTTGGGCAGAGAAGGCCACAAGGCTAAGAAGAAAAACAGTGTTGTTTGGAGGCAGTTTGTGTGGTGTCTAAGGGAGGTCGCAGCAATAGTTAGTTGTTGTGCTAGGCAACAGGCCATAGCCAACAGCTAGAGTCCCTTTAAGGGCGGCGTCTAAGTGGATAGGCCTAGCAAGGGGCAGTGTAGGTTAAGAGGTGTCTTCCCTTGGAGGACCACAACCTTAAAAGGCTCATCTTGTTGACTATGTGTAGGGTCGAGGGCAGCGTTGTGTGCCCTAACCAGAGGTGCAGTGACAGCTAGAGGACAGCATCATTTTGCGGAGGTGTGGGTCAAAGTGTTTGACCAGATTGGATCGTTACTTTGCAGCCTATGGGAGCCAACTTGGAGGCTTGATTGGGTGATCAAGAGTCTCCTTAAGTGCAGATCTTGCAATGATTGGAATGGTAACCATTGGTATGTTGGAGGGCAGCATGTTGGCTACCCAAAGTAGCCTGTGACAAGTTATCTTGAAGGACGAAGAGCAGTTGAATGTTGGGTGAAGGCTGGTCCCGAAGTGCAGCACTTTGATGGACGAAAGTCATTGCTAGCCTGCCAGTTGGAGCTCAGGAATTAGGCCTACCCAGAGAGCAGATTGGATCAGCCCATGTACACTCTATAGATGGACGTGCAACAGTGTTAGGTGGCATCCCTCCTGGAGTCTCGATGTGTAGGTGCCTTGATGGACTAAGGCACAACTAGTGAGCAGTACAAAAGCAAAGGACCGACAAGACAAGATACGACATCGAGTTTGTCATTGTATCTTGTATACCATAGACTATTGTATTATTCATATTTGGTTCAATATAACGAATATTGGTGATTGTACAATTTGTTTAAAAATTGTGTATATTTGTGCATGTGCGATTTACTGCTTTATATTTCCATTGTGCAAAGTAGTTCATGGTTGAGATTCTTGGTTTAGTAGCGTCAATGATTTTAAGACTCTAACCTAGAACCAAGGTCATGGAAATTCAACAAAAAGGTGTCTCATGGGCAAGTCAACTTGGTCACTTAGTGGCAAAGACAAAAATTCAAATTTTTATTTTTTATGTTTTTCATAAGTTTTCTTTTAAACATAAAATCAAATAAATAAATTTGTTTTCTTAAAAGCATGAAGAACATGCTTCATATAAAATTTTCTTTTACAAATATAATGTTTATTACATCATTACAAGTACAAAAGATACATTATGAAGACCGACCATAGCTACAAAATTCAACACTATGGATCCAACAAGGAGTTTGGATGAATGATATTGGGGGGGATGTAGAGCAAGGGATACTCCTAACATTCGAGGCCAAAAGAAAGAGGCCCTAGATAAGTCTCTCGTTGCTCCGTTGGGGCTGGGGAGGAACCCGTTGACAAGGGGGTACGGGGGGGGGGACTTGTTCGAGAACCAGCTGATACTAAAACCTCTAACGCTTTGGGTGTGAGTGAACGGATGTGTGCTCAACACCTCCGCAACGATCTTGAGGGTAGCAGTTGGCCTCCTAAGGGAGAGCAGGGGAGGGGGTTGAGGAGAGACCTAAGGTCTCATTGCTTTACTATCTAAAATACCCTAGAACTCAGCTTGTCGCTTTTTCTCCTACCAGTCAAATCAACCTGAAAGTATGATGTGAACATCCAAATTGTCCCCGAGTGAGGCAGTGTATGTACTATTTGAGATTTGTGTCTAAATATCTCCATGAAGAAGAGGGCTAGGCATCTCTAGTTAGGATACCCAAAAAAGGTAGAGAGAGATCCTCCCGACTCTCTATATAGGCAATGATATCATCTTCTGATCGCATAGTATATGGGGCACCAAAAAATGAGGTGCATCTCGATCCTCGGCTCCTATTGGTGGCACAACTGACAAACCCCATTAGATCACGGTATATGGTGATCTTTCTCCACCTGAAGTCAATGGGACCTAACTCGAAGCTACCCCGATGGGATCCTGAGTGAGTGCATCTAGTGTCTGCGAGTATAATAGGAGCGAACAATGAGGCCATCCTGCATCTCCAAAAAGTGCTCTAGGTAGGACATCTTTGAGCCAAGACTCACCAAGGGGGATGTCCAAGTGACCTGAATGTATAATTTGTAGATATCCTCTCTAATGGCCTGATTTCATATATGTCGAGTCGATAAGAGATGTGTTAGTCCATCAAGGGAGAAACGAAATGGAGGGTGCTCTAGGGAGATGGTCGTCAACTGAAGGAGCTAAGATGCCTCTACGAACCATCCACGAGCACGACCTGAGGTGGTATCCAAAGTGATGGCCTCCGAGGAACAAAGTGCAAGATAAATGTATCTCTCTCTCCCGGTAGCAAAGTCTCTGTAAGCCCTGACTCTATGGAGGAAAGGGACCAAGTGGAAAATGACCTCAAGGCAAAATGGGTGGACCCCGAACTCTGCCTGAATAATGTGCTACAGAACTATGCATTTGTAGCAGATGATACACTAGAGAAGCAAGATCTGGACTCTCTCCATTGTGGCCCAATATGACTATAGTAAACTAGGTCCCCAAATCTCAAAACCATAGAAGATTGTGGGTCTGATAATGGCCTCCATGAGGTGGAGCTTGGACAAGATGTCATGGAACTATGCCTGGAAGCACTGTCGCTTGATGAGGGCTACAGAACCGTAGCTTTTACTGAGCCAAGGTTGGAGTACCTGACGCATATCAAATCTAGGCCCTATGAACTGTACCCCCACCTAGGTGTAAGATGTGGTGATCTCAATTTCTGTCCTGCGGTAGTAGAAGTGTAGGTCATTGTATAACAAATTTGCTGTATTTGACAGAGGAATCTGCTAGAAACAGACAAATGTAATTCCAGTGCATGAAGCCTTGCACTTGTACAGACGTTATCTGATTTATAACACCCATATGTCAATCTTGCTGCTCAAAAGGGAGCACCTTCATGTATCACATGTCAATCTACAGTAAACAGTCAACATGTCAACCAACAAACACTCACTTAATAGTAGTCTCTATTGCTGTACCCAGGCTCTTAACCCCAATCTCTCAATACTGTATGTAAGAATTCAATAGTGCAGGGACATCTGTTCATTCACGGCAATGAACCTTTCTACTGACAAATTCACATAACTCGAAGACTTTTTCGTCTCTTTATGAAAAGGAATTTTAGGAAGGCATGAACATGACAATCCAATATACATTTACGCATATAGCAACACACTCTCATGGACAGGTCACAAAATACATGAATAAAGCATATTTAATTAACAAAAAAACATTAGATAGTACGTGAACTTCCTTCTCCGTAGAACAATAGTTCAATATAATATTGCCATGAATGTGATGAGCCTGAATGTTGCTCAGAGTGGCAGCAGGCAGAATGGTGTGTTTCTTTAAAAATGCTGTGGCAAATATCCTTGCCAATAGAACTGCTACAGCAAACCATATGAGCAATCAACCCCAACCACAGATGATTAACAGAAACAGCAATGAAAATGAATCCAAACCATAAATTAACAGTCATTTTAAATTTGTGACTGGAGAAACAGTATGCCCAGGTATAAACTCCAGCACTATATTAACCAGAAAGTGATGAGATACAATTGTTTGGCTCTATGAAAAAGTAAAGGGGAGGAAGGCTGACTTTAGCGAACCTGTATGGTGGCCAACACTGTTGGGAGTAGGAACACGAAGGGGAGCAGGAGGCACAATTTTTCAAAAGCTTCTGGGAGCGGAGTGCTCTGCTAGCACTTTTTATATATTATATATTTAAATATATTTTGATATATATATATGCAAAAAAACAATCAGAATTTCAAATTAGTTGCAAAAAACATGAAAACATAGATTAACCCACTGGATTAATGGTGTTCATTCAAGTATCAACCATTTAGCAAACATATGACATCAATCATCTAGCAGTTATAACATTGTCATCCAATGATCAACCATAACATCAACCTTCAACTTTCAACATATTACATTTGTCATCAACAAACTGTAATGGAGAAAATCAACCACAAAATGAAACAGGGCATCATATTCATTACCAAAGAGTTGTAATACGCAGTCAATAGTTCAAATATCAAACTTCAAAGTTCATACTTAAACTGTCATATAATGCTTACAAAATAGGCCATGATTGTCAACACTCAATTTACCCTTTGTGAATTCAGTTGTTACCTTCATTATTGTTCGTGGGCACATTCGGAATCAAGTTGCACTTCTCCTTTAGTCCCCCACCCCCCCCCCCTGATTGTTCGGTATCAATAGTTCATGGACAATGGACACATTCTTGGTAGGTTCTATAGCCATGATCCTTTAAACCAGAGTCGTTAGAATTTAGTTTCCAAGGTTTCACTTTACATTACAGAGTTTGAGTTTCAGAGATCACTGTTTCCAAGGAGGGTAGCATAGGATTGTGCTAATTTTAACAGGTTTATAGTTCTTCTAGAGGTTGCATGCAGTGTTTGATGAAATATCCATGTTCCTTATTTCCATATGAGTCAACTACGACAATTTCGGTCACATGCAAGATGTTTCAAGAGACTACTATTTTTAGCAAGTGGAGATAAGGAGCTCAGATGGGAAAGTAGTCAACAAATTCTTGTTCCTTGGTTCAATGCCATTCAAGTGAGTCTGTTTTCAGGGACATATGAGATGGTGCTATTTTTAGCAATGTTTTTTTTCAGATGTTTCCAGGAGGGGTAGCATAAGGATTGTGCTAATTTTAACAGGTTTCTAGTTCTTGCTTCTAGAGGTCGCAAGCAGTGTTTGATGAAATATCCATGTTTATTATTTCCATATGAGTCAATTAAGACAATTTTCGGTCACATGCAAGATGTTTCAAGAAACTACTATTTTTAGCAAGTGGAGTTTAAGGAGCTCAGATGGGAAAGTAGTCAACAAATTCTTGTTCCTTGGTGCAATGCCATTCAAGTGAGTCTGTTTTCAGTGACATATGAGATGGTGCTATTTTTAGCAATGTTTATTTTTAGACATGCTATTTTTGTTGTGAGTGTTCCCACAGGCAGTATTTTGGTATTTCGGGTTTAGTTGGAAAATTTAATATATTAATGGATCTCTATTTTTAGTAGGTACTGTGCTGGGCGGGTATGCAAGTTGTCCATGGCTCTGTCCATATTTGCCATTTGATCATGATGTAGAACTTCAGTTTTCATCTGTTCCTATATTTGTGAAGATCACTGCTATTTTAAGCAACATGTGGTAGAAGAGCATGGCAACATTTGACATCTTTTGATCGTTTAGTGGACCTGTCTGCAGTTTAGTATATTGCAGTTTATTTTGGTGTCCCAAAAACTGCTAACTCTGCTAAATTTTGGATGGGATGTGAAATTATATTTTATTCAAATTAGGGGCTGATGAAGTTGCAACCCTTTTCAAACATCCTAAAAAAATTAAGTTTGCATTTTATTATATTTCCCTTTCTGCGGTTTGCACTTTAAGAATTTTATATTATCATTCCATGTTGGCTTGTGTGCTAAGCAATGTTCTATTCAGAGCTTGGGAAAGTGCACCATGCTTCAAAAATAATCAATTTGACTTTTATCTTTATCCTCTTATCCTTATTTAAGGCCCAGGGAGCACCCGGAGAGCACCACTCCCAGGGTGCTCCTTGAGCACTTCCCACAAGGGCAAGGAGAACCTCAAAACCGTAGGAGTGCACTCCTGAAACACGCTCAGAAAACTTTGCACTCAAAGAACCCCTAACCCACTAGATAAGTGAAGCTTAAAAGCCACTGAAAACTGCTCTCTCATAATTCTAAAATCTGCCAACACATATTGTAGAAAATATATAACTAACTTAGAACCGAAATCTGCTATAGAAAAATACAAGCTAATTCATTGCTTGCAACTGAACTAAATAAATAAACATATACCCCTACTTTCTCCTTTACAGACTTGAGAGTTATATGTCGGACAAGAACTTCAACACAGGTTCAGTGTGAACTTGCAAGAAGTAGTTCATGATATTTTCGAAAAGTAGTTCTACTTTGTAATTCACGTCAGTGAAAAAAGTGAAGATCTTATGATTAGCAGTTGAGTTTAAAAATCTGTATCATGCATGAACCTTAAAAATAGATCCACCACTAAAAGTATAAAGACAGGGAAAAGTAGAGGCTTTCAACACACATGAGCAGTTGAACATTTTAGCGAGAGAGAGAGAGTAGAGATTCAGGCAGAGGCAAATCCAAGCAGCAGGCAGCACTAAGTACATGCGTCAAACAGTTCCATACATTCATACAGACAGGTCCGTACACTATATGGATAGGCCATACAAGCTCTCTCATGGGCCGCACAGAAGTTTTTAGCTATTTCTGGATTTTTCAAACAGGCTGTACTTTTTCAAGCAGGCTATAGATGCTCAAGTTTGGGGTGTTTTTTGCTAATCCATGCAGTGCTGTTGGAAGCAGCTTGTGGAGATTTCTTTGTAAGTTTTTCAAAGGAATGAAGAGTTTATTTAAAGGAGGGATTACCTGTTTACGTGTGAAATTAATTTTTATGCTTCTGCTATTTAAGTTTTAGCTATTCTGTGATTAATGATATGATCTGAAATTTAATTTAAATATTAATTAAATTCAGCAATCTATTCGTTTGATTGAGATCAGAAGGGCATTGGGCACCCAAGGCATGAAATTCTTCACATAAACTAGAAGAAGAGTAGGTACAGAGAATCTGAACACATGTACAATACTAGCTCAACTAGATAAGATACGATAATTATATTAATGTCCAACAAACAGCCACAAAGTAAGTCAATGGGACTACCAAGTTGAATGGTGTCAATACAAGTATGAGCACCAAAAGATATCGAACATAAAGAATAAAATATAAAGTAGAAACATAATGTCTATATGCTAAAACATGGAAAACCCTTTACTCCAATTGCAGGTCACTGTAGAAAGGAGCCAACGACTAGGTCATGATTCACTAGATATCAATATATCTCTCATAACACTCATGGCCGAATGAAGAAAACTCCAAATAGAATGGTACATGGAGGGAAAGTTTGGGGGAGATTTGGATCCTCTATTGCATTGCTACCAAAACAAAGTAACCTGTCATTGGTTTCTAGGTGACCTTCGCTACCTGCTAGCGATATACCTAGTCTAGTGATGATGTCTTTGAGGATGTAGAATGGTCCCTTGAGTCCACACCAATCTAGAATCTAAGGCAATGTTGTTGTTAGTATGTTTATTGGTGCCCCTTGCTAATGGGAGCACTGGAAAGAAAGACGTAATCTGTTGAACAATATCTGGTTGAGGATGAGCCTAGAGAATATGGGCACGAAGTCTAAGGGCATGTTACCGCTCAATCTAGCAGGGGTCCTAGGAGGGGTTCCAGAGGGGCAAATACTATACCAAGTGGCAACAATAGGACAAGGACCCACTGTCACCTCAGTCGATGTCCCTTGCTTTTTACGGACTTTCACCGATGGGAGGAGTCCCAGTATAAGGGAAATCACTATGAATGATAAGTCAATGATGGGATTGATAGTGATTTCAAGAGCTCATTCACAGGAGAGACTCAAATGATAAGGTTTGCTTGCTTTAGAAGCAAGGTGTGGGGATCTCCAAGAAAGGCTCAAAGGAGGCCTAGACCTAGGGATTAGAGATATTTTTCTTAACAAGGGATGCCCTAGACCTAAGATTCCTAAGGGAAGAAGGTTTCTAGGTGGCCTTTGTGAAATAATGAATGATGAAGGTATGGGACCACAAAGAAGTCCAAGTGGACCCAAGTGAAGTATACGGTTTCAGGTGAAACTTCAAACAAAAGATCTAGACAAAGCTAGGGAGAAGAAGAGGGTCAATGAAATTGAATTTTACTTGAGTTTGAGTGCAATGACCCTTGAGGGAGCCACCACCCAAGGAAACCTAGGAACAAGAATGAAGTTGGAGCTAAGGCTTGAGATGATTCCAAATCTAGCCGTGGAAAACGCTTCAAAATTTGTGAGGGCCAAGGGAAAACCCCAGCACAGGTGTAGCGCATCTCCCTCTCCAAATGGATGGCTTAAATGAATTTCGCTTGATGCCCTGGGAGACCTCTAGGGTTAGTGCTTAAAAGATTTAAGAGAATGGAGTCAAAGTGATTTTTATTAGGGTTTTTGCTTTATCAAGGAGCTCTATTGCAACTTCGCATGCCCTAGAAAGGCAGCAACAAGGATTTATACTTTGATTTGCCAAGTAATGGAGTTTCAAGGTGCAAAGAATCAACCCATCCCTAGGAATGTTTCGATCTTCTTGCCAAAATCAATAACATACGCAATGAGCCAAGATTACCAAGTGTTTAAGGATTTCACATCACAATTACGGCAAAAAATAACCATAGCAATAGTGTTCCATACATTAGACAGTAAGCATGTAAAATTTTTCATAAAATAAAGCACTTACATGACATGAAGATTATATCCATCCATTATATTTGCAAGAATGAAGCTTCAAGACAAATAACAAATATCCAAACATCAAAATGCATCAATTGATCTCCAATTCGTCCAGCAAAAGGTAGTGTCAAATTCTCAAGAAGAGAGAGATACAAATCCAAGTGATGATGAGGAATGAAATGATCCTCTCATCAATACATATTATCCTCTAAGGGATTTGATTTGCCTAATTCGCTAAGAAGTCGAGCATTGTGTTGTTTATCACGTCTGCGATTTTCTCTGGCAATATGTCGACACAAAGATCGAGCACAAATGTGCATAAGTTTGACGGAACGTTTAAGGGTTCAAAAGTGCATCGTAAAGTGACATATGTTATTGGACATATATTGAGGCCTGCATTTGCAAGAATTTGCAGTGTAACGCACAAGGATGTGATTACTTAGTATTGTGGCTTAACTGTGATCGTAAAGAGAATATGTTTTGAAGTTCGACTATTTTTTAGACGAGCCATGCATAGGCATTGTTGGCAGAGGATTCAACAATGCCTCACAAGAGTGAGGCCTTGTAATATTCCAAATCTGGAACAACTCAGCAAGCCTACTGAAATAACGCACTCCTGAGAAATCTATGCATAGAAATGAGTTTGCAGCTCCTGGATCCCTTAGATCAGCTCATCTAAGATCTAAATCCAAAAGGAGAGCAAAAACAAATCAGACTAGGTGGGTTAAACAAATCTCCTACAAACTAGTCTAGCTGAAAATCACCCAAAGAGAGGGGCTGCAGCTATATGCAAAAGACTGCTTCAGAAATAACGCAGTTTATCAATTTACAAGCATGAGACCAACATGGAGGTTCCTCTTTCAGCTATACATCAACAAAATGGATTTACAATGCAGTTTATACAGTGTATAACATAAATAGAATGAATGTACAAGACAAAAGCCTCAAAATGAGCTGCTACAACAACAAGAAATGGCAGAATAAGCTTAACAGCGTTATTTTCATTGTTGAAGCATGCAGTAGATTACAACTCAGATCTAGAGCAGATCTGTACATAAAATGATAGATCTATTTCAAATCTGTGTACAAGATAAGCTCCTCTATACATTCCCCTTGGGGATCTCAGCAAATCATGAACAACGGTGAGTAGATCTGAGATCTAAGTCACAGATCTGCAGAAGTATTCAGAAAATTCTGAATCATAACATATACAGCAGATCAGATCTGAATAACATGGATTGGTTGGCCAATCCACGAATCACCACAGTGAAAGGAAGGATCCAATCACCAGAGGTCTTCCTCCTCTAAAATGATGCCAAGTCACCCTGCAACTCTGCCTTTGCAAATAACGCAGTCATGGAAGAGGACTGCGCTATAGGCCCTGAGAATGCTTTGGCCTGCTGCCAATGTATGGATCTGAAGCTCAAACCACTAATGCACTCTTCCAGGAGGTTAAAAGACACACTCACTGAGAAGAGGCACCAGTACCAGCTAGATCTAAGCAGATCTAGCGTTCCACTTGCTGCAGCTCACATGGACAACCCAATCCTAAGCAGGACTGCGCTGTAGATGCAAGATGTGGCTTGGCCAAATGCCGGATAGTGGACTAGACAAACAAGACTCCTCCAAGAGCTGCTCAAGGAAAGAGGTGGGAATTCCTGAACAGGAAACCCCAACAAAGGATGTCTAAGCAGACAATACCTTCAGAAAATAATAACATCAACAACCTTTTCCTGTTGTCCTCCTCCTTCTTTTATAGGGTGAAAGCCTTGTCAAACCCTAAGCCACCTCAATGAGTTAGCCCCCTTCACATGTGGAGCCTCCATCTAGAACTGCGTTGTGTATCCATGAGGTTCATTGCACCTAGACTACGTTGTTGACTTGGTCAAGGTTGACTCCATCTTGTGATTTAAACCCATTCGCACCTGCAAGAGTTTATTTACATGGCCCAGATATGTCTATGTTTACATAGGCATTGATTTATTCATGGTTTTTAGGAGTGTTACATGTCCTCCTTCACATTTTATTCATAAACATGAAATGCAAGATAAAACAAGGCAAAATAAGATATTCCCAGTAGCTTGGGCTAAATGGGAATATTACAGGTCTACCTGGTCTTTCTAAATGGGCGAGCAGGTGTGGAAATGCTTCGCAGACACATTCTTTTCACACTCTACATATCCATGAACCTTTTAGCGCGCAATAGAGTGAAGTCAGAGCACATACAAGCGCGCTCTTTCTATTTATTTAGTGAGGGTGAACATCGAATGTTAAAAAGGATCTATACATGCTAATGGGGTTTTTTGAATCATGGCGCATAAAGTAGCTTGGGCAATGTGTAATTAGACAAAAGCCCAAAGATGTTCGCCCTTTTCAAAAAGAAAGGATATAGAGTAAGATGCTCAAGAGAGAGAAAATGCACCCTTCCTCCCTCTACTAGATTTAATGACGAAGAAATAACAGTGTCCCACAAGTTGAGAAGTCTTGAAAACCATACAAAACAATTAGGTTGTCATCAAACAACTGCCAAGGAAAGGAGAAAGAAGAGCTTGGACTGTAGAAACATCAATACTAACAATGACTCAGGTCAGGAAGGAGTGAGCTTAGATAAATTCATAAAAACTACAAATCCACAATGGGATTTGAACAAATTTTGTTGGAGGGTGATGATCCCCAACACTTTTCTAGTTCAAGTCTCTCGAGGCCTTTGCATAACAAAGACGTGCCACTCGAGAGGGGATATATGTGCAAAAAGAACTATTCAGAGGATGACAAAGTGAGAGGGCATTGAGTTGGTGTTGGTGGTGCTTAGAACTGAGTTTTCTATTGTATGGACAAGCTTGCATATAGATGGCAGAAGAATAACTTGTATTGCTGCTAGTTTCTCATATGAATATGAGAGAATTGAGGTGTTGTTGTTGGTGTTGTTAGGGTTTGTTGTTGCAAATATTGATGTCATGACCAATGTATTGGTGTTGTAATGTCTCAGGTAATATTGATGTATACGTTGTTGAGAAAGGTGTTACTGATGTATGTATACCAAGATGTATTATTGAGCGGAGTTGATAACTAGTTGAGCAGAGAGAAAGTGAGTTGCAACCTTGTCCATATATATATATATTATTTGGAAAATCGGGTCTTACGGATCAACAACAAATAAATTTGGGAATTTGATATTGCAAGCGCTTTATGATAGCAGAATTAGTTGATGAGTCATATTAGGAATGTGGATTTGTTACAGCTAGGAGTGTGTGGGCTTAAGGGATAAGCTTAGACCTAAGACATTGATCAAGGAGTCTGCCAGATGGGCAATAAGTTTAAAGTGATCAAAAGGAACCGATATATGTAGGAGCATTGGAGGCAAAGAACAACTTGATACAAGACCTTAAAATTCTTAGGGTTTGTGGGATGAAACCATAGAGAAAGAGAATGTTGAATGCAAGAGGAAGATCCGAGGGATGAATAAAACCTAGCCCTTACAAGTCATGCAAGAATGTAAAGCTGCATGCATTAATAGTTGATGTTGAGGACGAGAATAAGCATTTCAAGTTTGATAAATATTGCAGATGGATTTCAATGATTTCTGTAAGGAGCATCAAGAAGTAATGTTCAAGAGGGAACAATAATAGCAAAAGGACTTGCTCAAGTGACAAATGGGGCATCAATAACAGGAGGGTTTGCTTCCGTGATAGAGGGAACAACAAGGACTACCACAGGAAGATCTGCTTCAGAACTTAGAAGGACTTGGCTATGTCGACCGAAATAGATAGATATAATTCACCTTTCAAGCCAAAAGCACTTGGCTAGGTCGTAAAGGACTTTGACCAGAAACATGAATGGTCCAAAGGAAAATTTTCTCCTAAGAAGCTAGAAGAATTTGGATGCCAGAAGGGCTTTGTTAGGTCATGACCAGAGGAGATTAATACATTTACCTAAGGAGCCACAATGGACTTTGGCCAAAAGCCTTGGATACACACGTACATATGAGGAATTACATTGCCCACTCCAAGATGGAGCTATCCATAGACATGTATCAACATGACATGACAAGCTCATAAATTCTTCTCAAGGAAGGAGAAATTTCAGCCTAAGGAGAAATTTGTTGCAGAGAATAACTCCCTCACTAAGAGGGAGTGTTGATTTTTTGTGTAGCATTGGGAGGTATTCACGCATTCCAAGAGGCCTCCTAGAAAAATTACGGAAATTAAAATAAAATAATTTTTATTTTTTTTTGGTTTCATGTAGGCTCAGAAGAAACAAGTCAGCCCCACCTTGAAAGGGTGTGTCCCTTGGGGTAAATGCACCCATTCGACTTGTATATATACAAATGATGTCACACTTCATTACACTTATCATCTCTCTTATATAGAAGACACTTGTGGGATCTGAAAAAAGGATGAAATGGCTAAAGTTTGGACTTGCTTATTGGCATAGATTTCTAGACATTTTATTGTAAACCTTGTTGAAGTAGAAGAAGAGTTGTTGGGTTTTCCCCCAAGTTTGGATTTTCTAGGGAAAAATTTGTTGTCTCTATTGTGCATGGTTCTCTCTTTATAATCTTATTTGTTTCTAGTGTTTTCGTTGCATTACGATTGAAATTTTATGTGTATAATTGCTTAATGATATTAGTGGCATAAGAAGAATTAATTGAATATCATTAGAAGTAATTATCAGATCATAAAATTTATTTCTATTATGTTTAGTGTAGAAAAATCAACACATATTTGATCCAATGATTTGTAAATTATCCTAGAGCATTATGATTTTTGGGTCTTTGTTTGCAAGTCCCATGGCTTTGGATTTCTCATAAATGGGGCCTTGTATCCTTTGGGAGAGTTGTTGATGGCTTACACCATTTCATGCCAATAAGGTGAGAGAAGAAAGTTGAACGATATACCATATGATAGAGAACCATGAAGTTTTTTTCATCCACACCATTCCTATAACCTTGGTGGCAGAAACATGATATTTTTCTATGCCTTTAGTGCATGGATGAGAATCCACTAGCATTGGGGAATGGAGATCAACCACCAAAGGTGAGGTCTCAAATTCAACCTTTGAATTTTTGGATTTGTTTTGTGTTTCCTCCTTTTTCCTCTTGTATTTTTTTCTATCTTTCAATACAACTTTATAACATGTTTTGACTCATATACTCTTCTTTTCATCACTTTGCATAATCCCATAAAAATGCTTTCTCACATGGGTATAGGAAATTGTATAAGTTGTGCTACAATGGAGGCATGTAAATTAGTGGTTTCTCCCCCTCATCCTCCCTCATGCATCATCACATGCTCCCACAAGGATGTTTAACTCCCATTAGGTATATTGCATCATTACTATAAATTTTATCATCCCCTTCCATTTCTTCCTCCTCTCCATGATATAGGTTGGTATTTTAATTTCTCAACAACATTATCATAATCAAATATGGAACAAGAAAGATAAACCACATACAATTTGTGCTTCTTGAGAATAACCCATTGCTTACAACATGATGAAGTACAAGGAATGAGAAAGAGCAATGAAAGCATTCAAGTATTCAACGTAGAAAATATACAAGGTTCAACACATGGAAAACAAACAAACAAGAATGGGCTTAAAGATTGCATATTTAGTTCTCTAATGCCCATGATATATAACTATGGCAATCGTCAATCTCCTTTCCAAGCTCTCACAAATCTACATCTCAACAAATAGCAAGAATCACCCTTAGGAAAGATGAGTGAAATGAGTGGTAGAATGAAAGCATATGGAATGAAAGAGCGTTTTAATGCATCAAAAAACCCTAGCTATGACTTATTTTCTCTATTGGAACCATGCCTTGGTTCCATAAGAAAAAAATATTACTCATTATGTAGGAGCATTCAAGGGATGCTTGAGTATTTTTAATGGCCCTAAGATGCCCTCAAAGCACCTTAAGAGTGGTGCATTTAGAGTGCTTCCAATAAGCGGTAGGGAATACCCCAAAACTCCCCAAAGTGTGCTCCCAAAAAATGTTCTTAGGAGGGAACCACTTGGAATCATGCTTCTAAGGGCATTTTGAGGACACTTCTTCTCAAAGCATTCTTCGAGAGCAAAGCAAAGGAGGCAGCAATCCCCTATAACTTAGGAAAATAAATACCTTCTAACACAAAGTCAAAAACCATATGAGGTGAAAACGTAGAAATTTAAAACCTTAACACTAGTAGATGAGGCAACAAATTAAGATGTATACCTCATGGAGCCTAGTTGATATGTCAAGTTCTTCAAATTGTAACTTCCACATAAATTCCTTGTTTGGGGTGTTTCTTTAACCATTATAAAGATTATTAGAAGCTTTATGTGAAGATGTGTCAATCAAATATTGTGAAGATGTGTCAAATACCAAAACACATGGGAAGTGCCCATTTTAGAGGTTTTTGGCCACTTGGATCAGTATCACCCATTAGGAAGAAATGGTCTCCATTGTGCCAAGTTCATCCATCAAATGGGAAAACTTTTATTGAATCTAACTCTTGGTGCATTGCTTGCTCTCATGAGGGAGTGGCCTTACCTTCATAACTTGTTAAAGTTGTATGTTTTCTTGGCAGGATTTTGTCTCGGTGTCCATGATCATATCAACTATATCCTACACAATGCAATGAAGATCATCTTGGAGGTGGAATTTTGAAATTGGTTTACCTACACCAAATGTCTAGCATGTAGGAATAAATTCAAGATCATTGTCATATAGTTCAAGTTATCTGGAAGTTTCATATTCATAAGAATTAAGCATTGTGGTTTGTGCCACAATTGAATGTCATATGAGGCAATCCACAACTCAATTTGTGCTCTTGTACTTGATGTTTCAATGGAATTCTTACTAGTACATGGACCACTTTTGATAATATTTGGCTTGCTCTCCTTGCATCTGCATGAATTACAGGGGCTTATGGTTGATGTGTATGATCGTTTCCTTTATGGGAATATAATGCTTTCATTGCAAATTGCTTGCACAATGGAGCACATTTCCTTGGCATAAATCATGTTTGCAAACTGCATCAAAAAGTGTCTCGCTATGTATGATAGGCCATTGGATGTCCATCCTAAATGAGGAATACAACAATATAATTTAATGTGTGTCTTGATCTTGAACACTTTGTCTGACAGAATAATGATCAATGCCAAACAATGGCAGTGTTTTAGATTCTTGAACACTTTCCATTGTGCCTTGACCCAAACAAACTTAGCTTTGGCTCCACTCTTTCCCATTTGGTGCTAAGGCTAAGTGGCATGAGAGATCCATGACGTGAACTTGCAATAGAAGTTGTTGAGGCCCAATAAGCTATAAAGTTATGTTAGTGTCCTTGAGGCCATATAATCATGAACGAGTTCGATCTTGGTTGGATCCACATCCACACAATAATCATCCATAATGTATGATGTATTTGAGATAATCAATTCTTTGTGTGTCAGATGAGCCACTTATCCGTATTGACAGATTACTTGTGTTGTTATAGGAACTCAACACTTTTTAAATGAGCTTTGAATGCTCCTCATAGGTTCTACTGAAGATTAGGATGTAATCCATTTATATGACCACAAAAGAATTAGTGAATGGGCACAAGATATCATCTATCATCCTCGTGAATGTTGTTAGGGCATTACACAAGTCAAAAGGCTTGAACAACCACTCAATGACACCTTTAGACTTGAAGGTTGTCTTCCATGGTTAATTTTCTTAATCAACACCAAGCAATAGTAGGACCTTCAATCAATCTTACTAAAAGACTCGACGCCCTTCAATTGATTGAGAAAACCATTAATCCATGGGATTGGTGACTAATTCTTGATTGTGATTATGTTTAAGGCCAAAATCTCCATGTCCCATCCTTCTTTTTAATTAACATAATTAGGCTCCCACAAGGTGAGGAGATTGGTCTAATGTGGCCCCTCTGTATCAGGTCATGAATCTAATGTTTATTTTCCTTGCTATTTATAGGAGAGAGTTTATATTACATCATATTAGGTAGAGGAGCACCCACTGTCAAATCAATTGCATGTTTTACTAGAATGTGCAAAGGCACCCTTAAAGGTGAGGCAACAATATCTTGGTATTCTTCCACCATCTTGTCCATCAATGCTTGTTACCTAGATAAACCCCTTGTAGAAGCTTGAGTGGTCATGGCGGCCTTTCATTTGCCTTCCAACTAAATCATGAAGAGTACAAATCTCTCGGTCTAACAAATTGCATTCCTACACTACTTAATTGTGATCAAAGGGATTGTGGTAGTAGAGGCTACCTTTGATGCCATATAAAGTTCACCTCCCAAAGCAACAATGACATTATGGGGCCTAGACTCATAAACAACATAACCTTTTGTTAAATTTAGATAACCATGCTTGATGCAATTTTACTTCAATCTTTCTTATGCCCGATAAAAAATAGCAATCACATAAACATCAAACTAAAATACTATAGAACACAATAATAGATCAACAGAAGATAAGCCAATAATATAGATCGGATTTACAATTCCTTTTGTCCAGCAAAGATATGAGATATTGTGTGTTACAGCAGTCAACAAGATGCTTCAACCAACAAAGCCTTTCAAGATCAGCCAACCTTCCAAGTGTCACACCCACAGCCCTCAAAGACAGCTCATCACAAGACAACGTTGGTCAACCAAAAGTCAACGCAGAAAAGTCAACGCATGACAGCAACAGAAATTCAACGCTGCAAATTATGGCTTCGATCAAACAGCTTTGATTTCCTCGATTTTAATGCCCAGCAGTACGGCCTCTCAAAATCGGAATTTTAGCAAAGATTTGAGGTCAAACGACCAAGGGTTGATCACGGTCAATGCTGCAGCAAATAAGCCCTAAACAGATCCGCAGAAAACAACTTCTCTAGCTCCGCACGTGTGAAGGGAAGAGGCCTCCAAAGGCTAACGAACAAATCAGATCACAATGAGAGATGTGTGATGAGTTTATGAGAAAATGACCTCCAAGTCTCACCAATTTATATCCATCAGTGAGGGTGTGTGACACATCTATTAGGCTTGTGAGCCTACATTACAAATATGGCCGACCTTGCACATGTGTGGAAAATAAATTCAAAATATATGTTCTGCTCATCCAAACAAGATGATCTTTAGATCAATCTTGCACCTCTCCGAAAGAGGAATCCAACAAAAACATGACCATCATCATATGAGCAGTGCAACATGGAGTTTGGACCTAGTTGCCAAAATTAACACTCCCTCTCAACTAGGGAGAACTCCATCTCTCCACAAGTGCCATCCATCAGTACCATCGTGTACTTTCACCAAACATCGTGCATCATCCTATCCTAACTTGCTTTGCTGGCTCTCGATCTCAGATAGAACAAAAGGTGAGTCACAAAGACATCACACTCAGATGACCCGAAGTTAGCTTAGAGGTAAAAACCTCTCTTGGACTCAAACAGAGTCTCATACTAACCCGAAGTTAGTTTACTGACCCGAAGTCAGTGTAAAGGTAAGAACCTCATCATACTTGATACCATACCAAGGTGTTGGACACGTGCCATCCTAGGCATAGAGAGTACGGCAATCTCTGATGCGTCCATCGGTCTTGCTATTGGTCTCTATCCACATTTCCCACCTCAATGGTCAAATGAGAGGTACTTCCCATCAGTCCAAAACTCCATGGGTAGGATGCGTGCGGGGCACAAATCAAAGAGAGGTGAACCAACTCAATATCATAACGGTGGGGCAGAAGCACAACAAGGTTCGGCAAGCCTAGCCCCGTGTGTACTTATAGCTCGAAGAAGCTATCCCCAAGCCCCCTGGAGCTCCCAAAGCTCATAGTCCAACTCAAGCAGGACCCTCAGAATAGGGTCTTTCCACAATTCCAAGCTTCTACGGAAGGTTGGGAACTTGACCTTCCCCAGGGGCTTCGTGAGAATATAGGCGACCTGCTCATCAGTTCCTATATGATCGAGCCTTATGGCGCCTCGCTGTACCATATCCCAGATAAAGTGGTACCTAATATCAATATGCTTGGATCAATCGTGGAACACAGGATTCTCATAAATACAAATCCCACTCTAGTTATCACAATGGATAACGGTGGTATCTAGCACAAGCCCAAACAGCTCACTGAAGAGCTTTCGCAGCCAAACAGCTTCACAACAGGCCATATGTTCTCTCTAATTGGTACTGATGGGCTGCTCCACCAAACAACTTAGAGTAACTCTTTCAAACCAGCTTTTGACTGAGGATTAGCCTCTTCAACCTGAGAGGGCTCTCTCAAATTAACTTATAATTTTCTCAATTAAGATTCAGTCAGATGGCTAACTCTGTGATATGTACTTTAATGAATTTGCTTGCAGGTAAAAAATGTGTAGGGTTCACTACCATTGGGCTTATGGAGTCAGTGTGAGGGAATTTAATGACAATGGATCTCCTTGTGGAAGTTGAGGCTTTAATTGTTTCAATGAAAGGACAATACACACAAAGGAATATTCAATAGCTTAATGTTAAAAGGAAGTCAAAGCATGAAGGCATGAATTCTGAGTAATTCAACATCAAGATATTAAGAAAACATAAGACATAAGCTTATTGAAACACTCAATGAATCTCAGGTGAAGCAAAAAACAGAGTCACTATATTATTGATCAGCCAAAATTTACAACAGTGGTAGTGTCAAATAACACTCTCCAACCTCTTCTCATTCGAAGTTCTACCTATTAATAGGCTTTTGTTCATTACATTGGATCTGCCCATCTGGCTAGATCATCGAACCATCATCTCTGACACCTATCGTAACCATAAACTATATTCCTGGAACTGAAAAAGACACCTAATAACTTAAGACTTACAAGCCTATTAGGACTCTATCTTTCATTTATTACATTCACTTATCTGCAAAAAGCAAGTGCTCGAGTGGCACTCACCATAACCTAGACATAAATATACCCACTAGATTTAGAAACTAATCACTCTACTTTTAAAGAGAAGATAAACATAACATTTGATCACTGTATTCATGCTGAGCTGGAAAGGTGACATCTTTGTCGAGGAGTGAATCCCTGCTGGAGTGTCCCACTGCCACCTTTTAATGCCTCCACGTGGTTGGCTGCCCTTCCATACACTTTCCACGCATCAAAATACAACTAAAAACACCTCGCTACAAAAACAGAGTGCAATAGGCAATTTCGTAGCGTAGTTTGGTAGCAAATTCATTTCAACCATCTAAGTCAACTTTTAGCCTCTCTTTCTGATTGGGATATGTTTGCTAGATAATATAAGCTAAATACAACTCTTGCCCTCCTTTAATTTCCAACCAAAATGAGATTTGTTGCAAAAAGTATCCTATAGGGATTTCGTAACAAAATCTGGCCTTCAAGCCTGGGCTTCGCTACGAAATTGCCTAATTGGCAAAAAAACACAGAATTTTGATTTTTCTTCACCATTTCACCTTCCAAACTGAAAATGATGTTTCTTGAATGCTGCAAAATTTGTCAAAAATGTTTAGGCCAACTCTTCAAACTTTGGGCACTCCATCCTTAGCAGTCGAAGGTTGCATCTCCTCAAACTCATTTATCACTTTGATTTTCAACCCTCTTTTCTTCAATTCTTCCTAAATCATCTCCAATTGGTCTTCTAGTTCTTTAACCTGTCCCTTAAACTTTTTTCTTTCAGACTGTAACCACAGGTTTCTCTTTTTGGTGCTTTTCATTACTCTCCTCAAAGGAAGTGTTCTTTTCAGCAAATTTTTGGCATTTGTCAGTGATTTATCATATTGGTTCAACTGATCATTCATTTTTTCTTCAAAATCTGCCATCAGCTTTCTGTCTACCTTGGCCTCTTGTAGTTCTAATTTGACTTCAATGACCTCTTCTCTGGCTTCTCTTAATTGTTCCTACAATACTTGTACTTCAGTCGTTTCCACCATATGCTCCTCTCCTTTCCTTTGCACAAAAACCTCTTATGTTGCTAGATATAAGTCTATGATGTCTTCTATGATAGGTTGCTTGCCTTTGTCAATATTTTTTGTCTTCTTGTTTTCTATGACACCCTTTGCAAGTTGTAACATAGTAAGTGGTTTCCTTGGCTACAATATGAAACCTGCATCTTCTCCTGCAAAATCTAACTTTTAACAGTCTTACCTTTCTGTTTCTTCTTTTTGTCCCCTTCGATGTCTTCTGCTTGGACAATTGGAGTCTCTTCAATGTCTATTGCTTGGAGGATGTCTTCAAGATTTCCCTTGGCAATGGTTTGACTTCTAGTTATCCTCCTGCTATTATGCTTGCTAATCTTTTGTTTGTTGCTTATAGGTGATGGTTGTGGGATATATGCCTCTGGTATAGGTTCTGTTTCAACATCCATTGGCTTCAAGATAGGCTCTACCTCTTCTTCATTTACACCTTCTGTCACAGCTGGAGATGAAGTAGTTTTTGGCTTTGAAGTCTTCTTAGGTGTCGATGAATCAACTTCATACCCACTGAGGAAAAGGAAAGATGCCCAATCTCTGTTTAATTTCTTCAATTCTTCCAACACTAAGAGTTTAATTAGACCATGGTGAAAAATTGATGTTTCATTGCCTTCAGCCCTGGCTTGAACCTTATCAGACATCTTCCCTAAACTTCTAAACAAAAAGAAAGGAAGATCAAGGGGCTGCTTACCAGTGAAATGTAAAAGGACACTGAAATGGTATAGGTAAACCATATGAAACCTCCCCTCATAGGTAAAGTACTTCTAAATCACAAACAGCAATTTAGAATCATTTTCCTTCATATAACTCCTTGGAATCCCTAATGCCATGTCAGCTCCAATATGCTCTGGTTTGACAAATTCCTCACAGCTATGCATTTTGAATTTAGTGGCTTTACACCACTCTTCACCTTCTCTTGGTATTTATGTGGCCTGAGAAATGGTATCAGGTGACACTGAGAAATTTAAAACCCACACCTTCGAGGTTGTTCCTGTAAAGTTCACTGCAAAATCCTTTGATATCTGGGCATGAAATCCTTGAAGCTTTTGACAAAACTACAGACATCCAACATTTCTGAATGCATCCATGAAACTGGGGTCATCATTTAATAGCTTGAGGTGTTAGGATATTCCGACACATATGAAATAGTTAAGAATAACTTAGTCTAGTGTAGAGTTAGGTAAAGTGAGTTTCTTTACCATGTACAATTGTAACTTATAATCTGACGGTCACGATTTGTAGTGATCCGATGGTTATCTCTCTCCTCGGTGTTAACGACACTTGATCCGTGGCTTAACACCCGATTGGTCCATGATATCTATTTAAAGAGCATGGAGGGTCATTTGTTCAGTAACCGTTATGAGAGAAACATATGTAACTTTTCTTTTTATATTAATAAATTGCCTGAAGTGGCCGCGTTGGCTCAGGTCGTGGACTGTTTCCCTCTTTGAGGGTTTTAACCACGTGATTATATTGGTGTACTGATTTGTGATCTGTTTGTGAGCGGTGACTTTTGGTTCTTGATCTAAGGAACTTACCCTGTAAATTCCTACATGGTATCAGAGCTATTTTGAAGGCCGCATCCGTTGTTGATCAAAATCCGAAGTCAATTTAA